>JANTCA010048099.1:0-18437 GCA_024741275.1 Chironex yamaguchii
TAGCATAGCATAGTATAGTATAGTATAGTATAGTATAGTATAGTATAGTATAGTATAGTATAGTATAGTATAGTATTTTATAGTATAGTATAGTATAGTATAGTTTGGTATAGTATAGTATAGTATAGCATAGCATAGCATTGCGTAGCATGGCATAGGATAGTATAGCATAGTATAGTATAAGATGGTATACTATAGTATAGTATAGTATAGTATAGTATAGTATAGTATTGCATAGCATACCATAGCACAGTGTCCCACAGCATGCCATAGCAAAGTGTCCCACAGCATAGGATAGCATGGCATAGTGTTGCATACCATAGCATAGCATAGTGTTTCATAGCATGGTGTAGCGTAGCATAGCATAGCATAGTGCAGCATAGCGTAACATAGTATAGCATACTTTCGCATAGTATAGCATAGGCTTGTGTAGCATATTGTAGCATAGCATAGCTTGGTACAGCATAGCATAGTGTGGCAGAGCATAGTGTAGCTTACGATAGCATGGCATAGCCTGGCATAGCATAGCATAGTATAATATAGCATAGTGTCGCATTTTATAGTATAGCACATTCTAGCATGGCATAGCAAAAGTGTAGCTTTTCATTTTCATAACATGGTGTAGCATAGCATAGCATAGCATAGCATAGTGTAGCATAGAATGGCATAGTGTAACATAGCATAGTGTCCCACAGCATAGCATAGCGTAGCATAGCATAGTGTAGCATAGCATAGCATAGCATATTTCAACATAGCATAGTATATCATAGTGTCGTGCAGCATAGCACAGCATAGCATAGTGTCCCACAGCATAGTGTCCCACAGCATAGAAATGCATAGCATAGTGTAGCATAGCATATCATATCATAGCATAGTGCAGCATACCATAGCATAGCAGATTGTAGCTTAGCATAGCATATCATAGCATAATGTAGCATGGCATAGCATAGCATAGTGTAGCATGGCATAGCATAGCATAGCATAGCATTGCATGGCATAGTGTAGCATAGCATAGTGTAGCGTAGCATATCATAGCATAGCATATCATATCATAGTGTTGCGTAGCATAATGTAGTATAGCATAGTACAGCATCGCATAGCATAGTGTAGCATAGTATAGCATAGCGTAGCATAGCATAGCATAGCATAGTGTAGCATAGCACAGTGTAGCGTAGCATAACATACCATAGCGTAGTGTAGCCTAGCCTAGCATTGCATATTGTAGCATGGCTTAGCATAGTGTAGCATGGCATAACATAGTGTAGCATAGCGTAGCGTAGCGTAGCATAGCATAGCGTAGCATAGCATAGCATAGTGTATCACGGCAAAACACAGTGCAACACAGCATAGTATAGCAAAGTGCAGCATTGCATAGCATAGCATAGTGTCGCATAGTATAGCATAGCACAGTGTAATTTGGCATAGCATAGTGTAGCATAGCATAGCATAGCTTAACATAGTGTAGCATAGAATGGCATAGCATAGCATAGTATAGTGTAGCATAGCGTAACATAGCATAGCATGCTGTCGCATAGTATAGCATAGCCCTGTGTAGCATAGGACAGCATAGCATAGTGTAGCATAGCATGTCATAGTACAGCATAGCAAAGAAAAGTCAAGCATAGCATACCATAGTATACTACAGCATAGTGTGGCATATCGTAGCATAGCATAGTGTAGCATAGCATAGCATAGTGTAGCATAGCATAGTATAGTGTAGCGTAGAATGGCAAAGTGTGGCATAGCATAGTGTATCTTAGCATAGCATTGCATTGCGTGTTGTTGCATAGCGTAGCATAGTGTAGCGTGGCATAGCATAATGTTAGATAGCATATTGTAGCATAGCATGGCATAGTGTAGCGTGGCATAGCGTAGTGTTACATAGCATAGCATAGTGGAGCGTAGCAGAGTGTTGTGTAGGATAGCATAGTGTACCTTAGGATATTGTGGTATAGCGTAGTGTAGCATAGTATAGAGTAGTATAGCATAGCATAGTATCATCTGGTAAAGTATGGTCTGGTATTGTATAATATGCTATGGTATGGTATTGTATGGTAGTGTATGCTTGGGCATGGTATGATAAGGTATTGCATGGTATTGTACGATATTGTATGGTATGGTGTGGTATAGTATAGTACGGTATGGTACAGTATATTACTGTATAGTACATATTGTACTGTGTTATACAGTGCAGTACAGTATAGTACATTACAGAGTAGTACTGTATAGGACAGTATCGTACAGGCATTAAAAAGAAGAATGATATTATAAGAAATAAAATCTTGTTACATAGCGAGAGTAAAATTATTCTTCGGAGCAGGTTAATCTACTTACTATAATAAAGCAATATTCCAAAGGACTTTGTATATTTTTTTAGCGTACTCATTACTGCACGTAGCTGAGCAAGACCGTTGTCGTATCCACTATACCAGGGCCGCTCGTATAGGCTATATGTTATAGGACTAATTAAAGTGGTTTGTTTTTACTCATTTAAGGCATTATCTTCTTAAAACGTTCTCCATTTTAAGGACCGCCATTTATGTTTTTAAACTATACTTTTGGGGTTTTTTTCAAGATTAGTACTTTTGTCAAGTATTTATCTGGTTAATAGTTACGTGTGCAACAGTACATAAGTATCTCTCTATACCGAATCTTAAAAGCTCAACAATGATAAGCAATTACTGTGTGCTTTCTATTGTTTCGTTTCTCAAGTTTACAATCTAATCTCGAATCTCGATGTATTCTCCCTAATGTATTTTGCTTTGAACAAAACTCTGATACCTCAAAGATAATCATATAAGATTAAAACCTTGCTAGATTTCATGTCCCTTGAGAAAAGGAACCAAATGGAATCATTGCATATCGAAAAGCAAAAAGTGAACGCAAAAAGACCTGTTTAAAGAATGTAAATAACTTCAAATATTTCTAAGATTTACCTAGCTTTTTCAATTTACTCACATTGTTCTTTCTTGTTGGTCAAGAAAACTCGAATATTTATAATTGTGGCTATTTTCAAGGCTTTTATAGATTCTTGTTCATATCTTTGGCTTTGATTGCTCCTTTTCATAGATAGAGAGAGAAGTTGCTTTTCTGGAGAACAGTATGTTAAATTGTTTATACTTATGGAAAAGGACTCGCCATTAGGGAAACCAATTAGCTGTCAATATTTTTATGAACGGGTTGGTAAAGAACTATGATTTGAAGTGTATACATGTATTCTCCAGAAGCAAGGAATGCAATTGAATTAATTAGTTTAACACTTACATTCTAATTTAAACAGAAGCAAGAATTAAACAAGCTGCGATCAATGTTTAAAATAGATCTCCAGCAAATTCTCAGGTTACAACTTTTAGCTTGATATGAAAAAAATTATACTCTTTGTGTTAAGTCGAATACTTGTCTTCTTGTGTACTGTCTTCGATTTATAAAAACAGCTTATTCCAATTATCTGATTTAGATTTGGTTGAATCAAAATACGATACTATAATAAATGGTTAGAAACCGTTAATTCTTTACTATGTGTAACTCGTTGAAACTGAGCTCCTTTTTTTTGGGTCGTGGTAAATATAATGTGCATTTCAAAAAGACAAGCATTTACGTGAAAGTAGAATCGAGCTGCATATTGAATCAAGACTGTTAGAAAATTTAATTTTAAAACGTTTACTGCTATGATGATATTGAAGCACGTACTGCATCATCTAAGTAAGCATTTAAAGGGTATCATTGAACGAAACTTGTACTAACAGAAAGACAGCTGTTTCTTTCAACTTGATTTTGCCTCTCTTAAAGCACATTTTACAAGTATTTTGTCGCGATACACATTAAACGAAAATGTAAATTTACTTACCAAGCGTTGAAAACTCTTTCCTTCTAACAGCGGAGTGGATACTTGAAGGCAAGGACAGAATGTTAAAGTTTGATTTGATTTCCAGAAAGAGATAAAAATGAACATGACCGTACAATTATATTAACTTTAATCATAGGAGCTTGACAATGATATTAATAATTCATAAAGGCTATTATAGCAACCGTAGAACGTATACTGCTGTATAGCAGCGTGTGAAAGTAGTCATATATTCTTTAGGTTAATGCATACGCTTGCTGTAATAGATTGTAACCATACTTGACATTTGAATATATATTTAAAAACTATCAAACTTCAAATGATTACGATTCAATTTTTAGTAGTAATAAGATGTAGCATATCCTTACCTAAATAATATCTGATAATTCTGCACTAGTCTATTGCTTACCGGACAGTAAGTTTCGATAACTGACAAAATGATAAGACTTGAGACACGTTTTAGATGGCGAAGCTGAGGTGACAAAGGTTTATCTTAACAATACCGTAAACCTTGCAAGCAAATTGTGCTTGCACTTTATCAAAATGGATTGGACAAATTTTAGTCAGATTCTAAAATTTGAAAATACTAGTTTTTTCAGTGGAGACCATGGAAATTTGAAGTTTGTTATGTCTTGAGTCGTGAGCCTTAATTTTTTCATAGCACCCTGTACTTGGTCCTGCTTCACAATAGCCTAAGAAAAAGAGCACTTCTGCTCAATCTGGACAGCAGGAGCTCGGCACAGTGATCATGATCACATGTCAAGGGTTGCACTGTGAAATATTAAACAAGACGCTTGATGGACGCAAGTTTATAAAATTTATTAATGACTGTTCGTTCGCCGCGTGTGTGCTAGTGCTCGGCATTTGACTGTATTGCTTTATCAAGCTTATATATTTTAAAATCTTATTGCAGCTTTAGATTTCTATTGGTTATGCTAATGCATATGAGTAATTTCAGTAGCTTTAACCCGAATTGTTTATAGCTCCAAGGTCCGAGATGGTCTCGACGGGCTCTTTGAAAAACTCCTGGCCTTAAACTAAAACGTGGTATAGGTGGAGCCGTTTTACCAAGGTAAGTTAGAATTTATACTGATCAACTACAACTTAGAAGAGACAGGATCAGGTACAAGTAACATTCAACCATTTACGATAATAATAGGAGATTTTATGCTGTGCGTCATTTCGCCTGTGTTGGTTCACTTTGAATTACGATATTGATAGTTGCTAACTTTCGCATCGAAGACTATTAAATACCAATTCATTAAGGTAGCACAAGGATAAACAAGTCCTGAAAGCAATAGACAAATCGGCTTATTCAAATTGCTGTTTGTAGTATTCTTACTTATAAGAAGAGCCGAGAAGAAGACAAAATACGAGCAGCTGGGAAGGGAAAAACGTTTTCAAATTCAGATAACTATATTGTATTGGGTATTTAGGAATATATTGTTAGTTGGTAATTCAGCTGCTTCTGAATTTATTCGAAACAAAAATTTGAGAATCCCCATTTGATAGATACCAAAGAGTAATTGCTAAGCACTAATTCGGAGCTGTTATATCATGTTGTACGAAATAAAACATTGTACGACTTTCATGGAAATGTTTCGATTCCACACTTTCGTTTCTCTTGAGGCAGTCTCTATATTCCTTCTTTATAGCATTCAAACTGAGACAAACTTCATCAAATTCAAATGTTTAATGTCTAGACTTTACCTTACACATGCTGTATCCTTTGCTATGTTCGAGTGTATGTAACTCTTTTGTGACAGTAGACACAAAAGTAGACAGGCCAAAAAAGAACTTGACAAAGGAGTTGGTCTGATCAGCTTCAAAACAATGCCAAAGCGAGGAGCATACCATGATAAATCGATTGAAGGAACATGATGATGTTTCTTCAGGAAATCCGCCACCGCCAGAGAATTTTACATTTTCGAGAGTTGGGTGTAATCTGTAAGATACTTCACTGTGGAAGATAGAAAGGAAAAGGAACACGAAGGTACATATTTCCAGGCAGACTGGTTGAATAAATTCTCTTGGCTTTCTTATAACAGAGAAACAAGGAAAGCGTTTTGTTCAGCGTGCATTTCTCATGGTTCTTTGCACCGGTAAGTCCAATTGATTGGGGAGAAAGCCAGAAGAAAAGAAACCCATAGAAAGAGATATTTATTCTATTCATGCTGATGAGATATCTGACATTGCCATAATGGAGCATTTTCTGTCAGAACCAGCTCTGATAATTATGAAATTGCTTAGGATATTCGTGGCATTTTTGAATGTATAGATTCTCTCTCTGCAGATTCACTTCTTCATTATATAAAAGATATGCATCAAAAACTGGATGGTCAAAAGATGACTGCGATAGAATTTGATGGCGCAGCTACAATGAAATCTCTTGCTAAGAAACTGAAATCGGAAAATGGACCTAATGCCATACATTTACACTTTTTTGCTCACTGCAATGAACGTACTGTCAAAGTTGCAAAAAAGAAAGTGATTTGGCGTTAAAGTCTTCAGAGTTTTGTCAGTATTTGTATGCAACGGTCGTATCCTAAACCTATACTGCTTTCCGAGAAAATCCAGAAGGATTATGAGTGTGATCAGGAAAGTGACAATTTAAAATACTTTGACTGCAATCCTTTCTGTGAAACATTGGAAACAATGAAAGATGATTTCTCAATAACTCAGGAAACTGCAGTCAAGATCCATGAAGTATTTAGGAATCATCCGTCGTGTCTGAATGTGCTTTTCAATCCAAATGCAACAAGAAAGCTTAGCTTATTAGGGAAATGGTCAAAAGAACTTTAGGTAGTGGATATTTCAGCTGATTATGATCTTTATTCTATCAGACATATAGTCCTTAGATTTCAAGAAATGAGGTGCGAAGAAGAATTTGGTAGCACTTAAAAAGAGGCAAGGAATGCTCTTGGTATCATAGTCGATATAGATGGTCCGAGGCAAAGTCAAATACCAAGACAGTTTGATTACTCCATTGTTACTGACAGCTTGCCATTTCAAGAAGAAAGAGACATTTGCAAAATGCGGTAGTTATACCATGAAGCCATCGATGCTCTCATTGCCAGTCTCCACAAAAGATTTTATCAACAAGAATCATCATTTGTTAAGGCAATTGAGTAAGTTTTGTTGTTCTCCGTGAAAGAAAGGTCTCTGTGACAAACATAGTATAGCAGAAGAAGCAAAGAAGCGAAGGTTTGTGTTTCGGAATCTCTAAAATCAACCTGTTTACAAATGATGAAATACATCATAAATATCACAAGAAAATACTTTTATATTATTGCAAAATATACATAATAAGACTAGTCCTAGACTCCCAGCATGATATCACAACACTACACATTTTCCTCCTTCCGGGATGAAAACTCAATGGGTGTAGTACTCTCTTAACCAAAACGGTGGTCTTCAGTCATGTATTAGTCTAGGAGCTGTAGGTGGCTCTTGGTCTTGCCTTTGAATGGTGGCCTTTTTGGGCATGCTACTTGTTTGCAGGCATTCCATGTGCGTCCGTCTGAGAGTTTGTACTTGTACTCGGAGACGTGACTTGTAACCCATCTGGGAAATTAATGCTTTGAAAAACTCTTACGAGTTTGGTGTTTAAAAACTATGACATAGTCCCCAACATGGAAACATTTGGACCGTGCAACCAAACGGCGTTTATTAGCATATTGCATCTGCTTGGTTTGCTTGTCCTCTACTGCCAGCCATAGCATCTGGGTAGAAGGGTCAGTTCGAACAGGAGAGAAAAGCACCATATTTAAACGGGTGCATAATTGGTGGCTAAAGAGAAGAAATGGCGATTTCTGGGTCGTGGCATCTGGTGTATTATTGTAGGAAAACTCAAGTAGTAAGTCGGCCAGTGGTATATTATGATGTATTGCACGTTGAACAACTACTTTTACATGTCGATTCATTCATTCTATGGCCTCATTGACAATAGGGCTGTAAACGGCAGTAAAATAATAGCTAATACCACACAAGGAGAGAAAGGTACTTTATTCATGCGATTGCCGTTGAGGCCCACCTGTCTGAAACTAGACACTTACAAAGATTAAAGCGCAAAAATGTGTTCCACAAAAAGCTAATAATTTCATTAGTTGTAAGTTTGTTGAATGCCGGTCATTCAACCTACTTTATGTAATGAATAACAAGCGTAAGTATATATGAGTTTTCAGTAGCCTTGGTTGGTTTGACAATATCTATGGATTACTTATATGCGGTCGGGAAAGGGCGCGCTCTGAACAGGAACATCCCATAATACACACAGCTTGTCAAACAGGACAATGTTTGACATATTCTTTTACAGCTTTCTCTAATTGAGACCACCAAGAAAATTCCGTAAGACGCTGCTTAGTACAAACAATACTTTGATGTGCTTCTTCGGAAAGGAACAGAAGCTGCTATTGCAAGGTAGCTGGAACGTTCAGAACATATATGATGCCATCTACTACACTACATTCTTGGCAGAAGGCCCAAAGTTCAACTGGTAAAGGTGAATAATCCAGCCATCCCTGAATGATGTAATTATTTAATGCGCCAAGGATGGTTTTATCAGACGAAGCATGACGTAATACTTCCAGAGAGATAGCATAGTATGTAAGGTAAAGTAAAGCAATAACGTAGAAGTTGTGATTTTTCTTTACAGTTTTCGATAGAGTTTAGTGGTAGTCTTCACAAGCAGTCAGCAAGACCATTGTCCTTGCCTGACCTGTATTGGGTATTAAAATTGAAGACAAAGATTGTTGTCCAGGAACGCCTACGCAGGGGGGCAACTGCCCCCTTGCCCTACTCGTAGGCGGGATAGGGGGCAAACAGTGCCTTTTGAGACAGGAGCTATTTGCAGATGACTAATACTTTGGTCGATCTCGTTTTGTTAGTTTCTCTTTTGTTAGTTTTTTACTGTCTGGAAAGATCAAAAGCAATTTAATGACAAAACAGTCTACTGTGGACTTATAGTCAATAAAGTAAGTAATCAGTAATTCAGTAAATTATCACTAAGCTGTTGCACCAAACCTCTTACATGGATGTTTTTGAATGAGAGTCAAGTTTATTTATGCCAATTTTCATACCATGCCGCACGAATTGTTAATATCTTCTGAACCGTTGATGATATTGCAAAAATGTACAGTTTTCGAATGTCCTTTAAAGTTGGCATTTAACATGTGACTTGGATAACCAAAAATTTTTGAAATAAAATTTGCCCTAATCTGCTTTATGTGACTACACTATTTTTTGTAGGATTATGTACTGTGGCTAGTGTAATGTCTTAACGTAAGACGAATACAAAAATACCTAATGAGTTACGATTTATTTCAATTACCTTGAATTTTGAAATTTAAACTTTTGATGACTAAAATCGAACATAAGCAAGTTTTAATTAGCCTCAAGATTTACACCGCCGTGGTCCTGGCGTAAAATGTAACACGTGAAGAAGGAGTTTTAGGGCATAGAAAATGAAACAAAAACTGTTTGCGCTCCTTTAAAAGTGTTTAATATTGAATTAACAAGTCAAGTACCTTCAGTATACAGACACTGAGTCTGATGCTTGGCAGTGGGCAAATGGACGAGTTTTTGAGTCAATGCACACCTGAATCACCAAACATTTACAAACAGTAAGCAACAAATGATTTCCCGTAGCGGATCATTTATTTGAAGCAACAAAATCTTGTATATTATTTCAACAAAGCAACACTAGCCATGTCACTATATGTGGTGGCCTAATTTAGAATTCGCGTCGTAAATTTTGCGACGTCACTGTTGGATTGGAACTTTTCCTTGAAAGAACATAGAAGCAGCTGGAAACATTTTCAAATACTTGTGCAATAATATCTGCTCTCAGTAGCAAAATCTTTCTTAAATGCACGGTTTACCTTTAAATTTAACGTTAGACATTGCGTGTGCTTTGAGATTGCGACGCTTCGGTGTGTTGTCGCCAAAATTTTCAAAGACTTGAAAAATGTCACTATGTGCTCTCAGTGGAAATCTTGCCCCGCTGCCTTTAGCGCGTGCAGAATTTCCTGGTCTTATTATCCAATGGGCAATAGGACTTGGCACGCGTCCAAGCCCTTAGCTATCAGGTGATTTAGCAATTCCAAAATGTGGCATCTTTAGCTGAGCACTGAAACTTTTTTGCCTGATGGGCTTTGGATACATATAGGAAAGTATTGGAAGGTACACCACTTTTCCGTCTGGAACAAACGGTCATGACAGATATAACGGCCTGGTAAAGCAAAGCCCAAAGCATTAGCCATGGCCACTGGGTCAGTTAAGGTGACTGGCTTGCAAATGGAAAGTTTTTTCGGGCACAATCAAACGAAAGACCATGGAAAAATTTCGTAAGAAGCAGCTCTTCAATAAGGGCAGAAACATCAGTGATGGAAAAAGCAGCAGGCAACATCGATCGAAGAAAAAATCATAATCCTCCGGGCTGGAAAATGATTGACAACTCACCAAAATGTCCATATATAAGGCAAAACGATCGATCCGTCCATAGCGTTTACGCAAAAAGAATGTAATCCGGTTATAATTGGTAAGATCTCCCTTTGATAAGATATGGACATCAGAAATGTCCAGTATCAAAAGCTAAAATAAGGCATCGGAACGCTTGTCTCTTGGGCAGTTAGTAAGATGCAAGTAAATCCCAAAATGCTTGAGCCAGATATGGACATCTATTAGGACATTAAAAGGGACAGGACGATTTACAGTCATCGTACCAGCAATCATAGTAAAGGTGGAACGTTGTGTGGTCATCCTCGTCACCAATAATAGTATAGTAGAAGCAGCAAAGAAACGAAGGTCTGTGTTTCAGAATCTCTAGAATCAAGTGATTTAAAATGATGAAATACATAATAAAAATCACAAGCAATACTTTTACATTATTGCAAAAAAAAACCACAATAAGACTGCACTCCCAGACTCCCAGCATGACATTACAACAATATACAAAGTAAACGGTCTTTAGATTATGATCTGCTTCAAATTCAACTAAATGACCTCCCAATGATCCTACGTTTGTACATCGCTCATGATAATAATGAAATAAAATCTGTTAGAAGTGTCTCAACATTGGTAGAAGTCTTCAGTGCTATGCAGCCCGAAAAAATTCAGTGCTCAAAAATGCACAAGATGTGGAAGCTGTAGTACACTATTCCTCTGGCATCAGCATTGTGCGAGAGACCATACAGCGCAATGCGTAAGATTGAAAACTTGGTTACGGGCCACGATTGGTGACAAATCACTTAAATCAAGTTATGTTTTCTAACATACAGAAAGCGCACCTGGATAACATTGGCATAAAGGCAGTAGCTAGAGAGTTCGTTGAGAAAAATGAAGAAAGAATGACTTACTTCTGACTTTTTACACAATAAACAAAAACAGTTAGGTCTAAAGATGTTTTCAACTTCAGCATATTTTCAAAGTGTTCGCTTTTACTTATATACTTGCATTAAATGATATTTTACGTTGTCAGTGAAAATACCCTTCTATAAAATTTTTCCCCCTTTGCCCTAATTTCGCTCTTTCGTCCCTGGATGGGAAAACGTTACTTGGATCCGACTGTCAATGGAACACCGGTTTGCAGTGCATCAATCTTGTATTAGCAGAAGGCGTCTAGAAATGCTGTTGCAAGTTGACTGGGTCATCGTCGATTGCTAGCTAGTGTGTTTCCTTGCGTAGATGGGATAAAGAAACAGGGGACAGGCACTTCTTTGCTTGAAATCCCAAACGCAAATGATACCAGAGGTGAATATTGTGATCATGAGGAAAACTATTGGACCTATCAGAGCGGTGGCGATAGGAAGGAGTTAGATTTTGGTTTGGTCTAGCCTACCGTGATTGCAATTGATTTTGTCAAGGTCTTGAAAAGAAAATGACCTTTAATTCACGGAAGACAGCACAACAGATACCTAACTTTCATATCAAAAGACCCAAGTTGCTAGATTTGTGTGACGTAGAATAGGTGTTTTCAATCTCGAAATGAATTGATGTGCTTTAGACAAAGATCAAAGCTGCCATAACCACAGCTGCAGGTGAATGACTGAGAATACCTCAAAGGCCGGGAATTAAAGCTAGGTTTTCTACCTGGCGAAAGCAAATTGGAATGCTCACCAAGTAGATCTGATCTAGCTGTCATTGATCCTAAATGAACCACCTACATGTATTCAAATATAGTCCTATCTCTTAGTTGACGCTCGCCAAACGACGCCAAACTTTTATTCGACCTCAAGCAAGTAAAGGTCAGTAACGCCCCCGGTATCGACAATGCCAATCAATAGATGTTTACGTTGAGATGCCTCACAGTCCTTTTTCATTATGATTAGGGATCAGAAGCCGGCAACTAAAGAGTGGGAAACACGAATGTTACTGCTTTTCTTCAAAACCAAAGTAATAAACTGCATGTATTTGTTGCCTTTTTGAGTACAAAGTGCTGGAAGTACTACTATCCTGCAAAAGATTGAGATCAATGAGAGAGAAACAGACAAGATAAATGCAAGCCCGATTCATGATGGAGTTGTGTCGACCAAATAAGAATAATTCGAATAGTGCTGGAAACTGTTTAAGTTTGCCATTACTTTGGTTCTTGGAAGGGCATTGGCTGGCAGAGAAAGTGGGATTAGTTGGCAATCGCCTTATAGCAGACGTTATAATCTGACAGTTGCCGATGATATTGCATTGCTGGAAGAATCCGAAAATGCTTTCTAGTGTATAAGGTATCAGGTTGCTGCAGAAGTGACCAAAGTAGGCCTTGATGTTAGTGCTACTACGTCTAGTGGAGTTGCTTCCTGCGTGCCTGGAAATATTGGGATAAACTCAAGAATTAGAAAAGATAACTTGGACGTGGTCGAATCATTCCAATATCTTGGGAGCCAGGATTCCGGAGATGAGAAATCGGAAAAATGAATTACGTCGAAGCAAAAACGAATAAAATGGACAAGCAAAACTGTTTGCAAATTATAGAATTCTCTTAATTGTAGTGTATTTCCTGAACTGAGAGAACGAAATTGTTTGAATTTTAAACAATTTATTTCGGACATTTCTCGATTGCTTTAGCAACCTGTCAAATAAATGTTTCTGTTTCATTTGAAGCTTAAATGAAGACTTAAAGAACCTTTCTCTTGTAATTGCTCGCCAATTACAAGAAATTGAACAAAGCGATACATATTTTGTCAAAGGTTTCACACGAAAACTAAAATTTATTTCAGGTCACAAGAGAAACCTGATGCAGCAGTTAGAAGTTCTAAAGAGATTTGCTTCTAATTGTAAAAGTTGTTACTTGCCTTTAACGATGCTATTAGTTTACGTATTATTCCGTCATTAAAATTTAATTAAAGTTGCACTATAACCAGGAGTGGTCCTGTTTAGGAGATAATTGTAAATTTTTCATGGTTACTGTAGATTGGAAAGCTTTACTTAAAAGCCAAGGAGATGGAAGTGAGGGAGAGCAAATTTTCTAGATAGAGATAGGATAGAGATGGTTGACACAAGTTATCTGTCAATTTTCCTCTTGAACTAGTCCAAGTGGGGATACATGAATACCTTGACAGTATAAAGTACATGCCACTAAACAGTATATTCCGGTGAAAACAGATCTAAATATATAAGAGTGGAAGACAAGGGAGGAAAACGAACAGTCTTTTTATCTTCCTATGCAACTGTTTAAGTCAGTAGAAAAGGTACATCAGATTTTCAGTTTAGAGAGATGGGTTTGAAGCTCAAGTGAACATAATCGAAACTTTAATGCTGATTCGTTTACCAGGAATCTCGGAGACTCCCTTGGAACACCCAAATTTATATGTATAAAGGCACAGTAACATCCGTAATACAGTAACCAAATAGCTAACTGTCAGTTTATTTCGTGGAAAATAACAAACGCTTCTAACTAAGTAAAATATTGTTGCTATAAAATTTATCATATTTTCCAATTGTTGTTTCATGAACTTTGGATCACGTCCACATTTAACAGATGTGATGCAACCTCAAGAAGTTCTGGCATTGGAAAGGAAACGACTTTCTTAAAGCTTGTAAAAGTGCCTCTATAGACAAGTAGTGTGACGATATTTATATTCTCCTAAATCAGTCAAGATAAATCATCGAGAACCTTGGTAGTGCAAATCTTTGTCTGCTATGTTTTGACAGAAGTGGCGAGAGTTTCTTTGCAAAGCTACGCAGACACAAATTTTCCAAAAATTTAAAATCTGCAAAATTGTATATTCAGCCTTGACGTTTGTGACCTACTGTATCCTCTCCCAAACTTTACTGCCTCATAGATTACTACCAGATTATAGTCTGGACGAGGACTTACAAAGACATAACTGCCGTGAACTGGAAGTGGAAAATAGAAAGCAATCTGACGGTTGCAGTCATGATTGACATGAAAAGTGCCCTTAGTAACCTACTGAAAATGGTTCACTACAGTTGAGAACACTTCATTACAGCTGCTGAAGATAAGGACTACCATGTCATGCTTGATATGGACGCTGCCAAACAGACTCATGTGAAAATCCATATAGCAATCAAATATTGGAAGATGGCTAGAGGGAGGAGGAAAATGATGTGCTGTAAGATAGATAACTCAATTCATATAATCGTAGTTCTACTCGCAAGATTTCGGGTTCCATAATTAGCGACGGTATCAAATAATTATGTAGTCCTATGTAATTATAGATGTCATGAGTAACGTATGATACTGGAAATGTGAGTCTGCAACGTAACGTAATCTTCACTAGGTGTCCACTAGAATTATATCTGAGTTTATAAAAAATTGTATGTATTCTTCGTGCCTACTTTGCAAAATATCATATGGACCAATTTTTGACCAGCGTACGTAATTGCATGAAAGTTTTGCCAATTAAAAAGCCAACGGGACTTTGTATCTACCTATATTGACTGGTCAGTATATATATGACAACCTACAATTTACCTGCCTATTGTGTCTTGAGTCAATTCGGTCCTAGCGCTGTTGCTTTACGTAAACTATAATTGCTGAAAGGTAACTATCACCTGTTAGCCGTTTTGGATGCCATATCGATTTTTGTACACATGTTGATGATTGATTGAATAATACACGGTATTGTCTCAGCTGCTAGTAGCTAATGAACATTAAAACTGGTAATTGACACCAAGAATAACAATTTAAGTAAAGAAAAACAGCTGCACTTGCAGTTTACTTTTACAGCAATAGTTTATTGTAGCAGTTTGGCAGCCATATCGGACGCCATTTATATCATTGGGTTACATAATCAACTTTAAAGACATCACGTGTTTCGACAAGGATTTTTGAACACTTAAACCTACAACTAAACATAAAATGGAAATCCTTTGTTTAATGATTTACCCAGAAAAATACCTATTTTATAAATAGTTAGGTGGATTCGGCAAGCATACTGCATGCCACAGTGAATTTATTGGCTATCTGATAACTGAATAATACAGTGTAACCTGCCTGAGCGGCCACCTCTATAAAGCAGCCACCTGTCAATAACGGTTATCAATTAATAGGAGGTTACACCTGACTTAATTTATATTTATAGAACAGGAGCCACTTTCATACGGACCAGGTTAATATTTTCCTTGTGTATAATGGTCAATTATTTAAATGAATTAACCAAAGATACTTGAATAAACAACAACTCCACCCATGTAACTCCAGAAATTATGCATTAAACAGCTGGCCGCCTTTGCGCTTAAGAATGGATTCACTGACATTCCAGGATACGTTTCCAGGGAGACGGATGCAATTGCTAAACTTGTTGCCAAGAGAACTGATTATTTTTCGTCTTTGTTATTTTAAGTTTGTTATTAAAAGTATTGTTGTAAATTGTATGTATTGCTATATTCTGATAATTATTAGATACAAATCTGAAGTCAACAACTTTTTCTTCCTCCCTACCTCACGTGTACAGCACGGTCGTCCCTCTGTAATGGCCAAAACTGGTCAGTCCCTTCTAGCCAGGTTTTACTTAAACTGGTCTCATTGACTTCACAAACTTTGAAGACCTTGTAAGATGCCAGCATTGCAAATTTAAGAATAACACAGTTATGGAGGGTCTTGTTACTATTTCAAAACTTTCGCATTCATTTTGAAAACTATCTTGAAAATAACCACTTGCTGGAAGTTGTATTATATTTTGATTCTTAAATGTTAATACTACAATACACTAATTTCTAAATCACTTTAAAAATTTTTGCTACGGTATTTTTGGGTAAGAGTATCCGGTGTCACAAATGTATTCGTCTAGAGGGACGCATTCTATAATAGAACAAGGAATAGTACTGAAGAGGCTATTTTTTCTTAGTCTTTTCTCACTTTCTACAGGGAAGCGAAGTTCTCGAAAAGAGGAACGCACAATATACAAATGGCAATGAAATGAGAGTTACATAGCAAAGTGTAATTTTCTGACAAAAAGCTTTAAAAGAAACAAAGGAAAGCACAGTATATAATAGAAGTTAATAGAAGAATCATAGAAATTACGAATTAAGATCAATGAAATAAAACGAAATACCTATACATTTGCTGTCGACATCATACTGAAAGTAGTTTATCTATAAGAGCTGATTGTAAATTTGGAGATAAATAAGAAGAAAACAAATATTACAAGAAATGAAACGAAATAAGGCAGCAAAAAGAGGAGTCATAATACATTGCATAACGGTACATTAGCGAATGTCAATACTACTGCAACACTACTACATTGGTTTTGATTTTCTTTTTGGTAAAAAATTGAGTTTTTCTAACATTCTTGACTCAACATTAAACGTTTTGAGGAGCTGAGTACTACTTTCTTTGCGGACAGTCAGATATTGTACTGAGGTTCATAGACAAATTCTGACTTAAGATGGATGAAGATATATGGTGATATTTGGTTTAAAAGGTGTTAAAAATATAAGCTGCTGTAGGTGAACCTTAAGATAAGATATATATCCAGTAACTGTAAATGCTAATTTACTTAACAAAATACGCCATTCCAACAGCCCACAAGTAAAATGTAGAACCGCGGATAATTACAATTCAACTTAAACTAACTTTGTAATGCACGGATTATTTTAATCGCAGTTCCCTGTTGATGTTTTGAAAGCTACTTTCATGCCTTTTTTTACCGTGTTCTTGGTCTTTGCTTTGAATAAACAAGGCAGCTCAAGACATTTTTTACTTATCAAGATGACTAAAATCATCGTTTAGTGGAGTCTTAGAAATATCATCTTTGCTCGGTTAAATTGACATAACACTTTCTGCTTGTTTTTCTGTAGTTATTGCAATTGTTTTGCTAAATTTATAGCATATTTTCTTAAACAACCTAAACACCTATTTCACTTTTTTAGTTGTGGTGCGTTTGCTTTCGGTAGAAGTAGAATCGTTGAATATAGATGGATATAAATGAAATTGTTAATTTACAACGTTATATTTTGTCTAGGCTTAAAGAATCCTTGTAGATGACTGTAAAGTCATCAGTTTCTGCAAATACTGCAGTTGCAATTAAGATAAGTGAAGTTCTGAATTTGCATGTACATAATTTCACCATATGATTATGTATAAGGCTTATTACAAAGTATTCTTTTCCAGTTTCGAAATAAATTGTTTTTTATTTGCCAAGAGAATGTACCTTTATCATAAATGAAGCATGATAATTGGTTGTCACTTATGTTTAATTCCATACTTCTTCTGCATGTTATAAGTAATCCAGGCCCAGTTTCAGTAATCCATATAGCCATTGAAGTGAAGCCATACATCTTAAACAATCCGTGTTAAAATTGTAACTCCGTCTTAAAACTTTGCAGTTTTATAAGCATTGTCATTTTAGACATTTTCTACGACGTGAATGTGGTTTTTGTACTGCGGTTAACCTTCGCAATGCAAAAGAATACCTCTGTTGTCATAAAGTAGAAGAATGTCCACCGGTCTTAGAGGCTAATAACGTTAAAAGGGGATGCTGAAAAGCAGGTGTTACAATGCGACACAAGACATTCTGGTATTATTAGAATTGATTAAAGCACGTGGTGCCTCAGGCTTGCTGCTGACAAGTACAAGACAAGAGTAGGTCACAAATATGACCAAATGTCAGGAGAAAACAGGTAGTATATTTTATGATAGAATGTGTGTCTGTGAGTTGCCATGTAGCAAGAGGGTAAGGGGATGTCTAAGAAAATACCTTTCTTCTAACGTATTTTCTTGGTATGATTAATTTTTGCAAGTTACTAAAAGGATTGTGTGACTTGAATTTTGAAATCACAATACAATTTCAAAATCATCATGTTTTTATGACATAACTGTACTCTTTTTATGGATGTCTCTATAACATAGCTAACTAAGAAATGTTAATTACACTTTATTTTTTCACTAATTACTGCTGGATGAACACACGTAACATACAATAAGTATCTTCTGTTTCATTAAAAACCTTTATGTGCTATTGCTTACGGAGAATCAACTTATCTGATAAATGGAACGATCAGAGCCAGACGTTTGTTTGCTCGCATTTTGCATCCACTTACTTCAAACTACAGTACAGCGTGTATTACAAGATAAAGAAATAGATTAAAGCCCACAATGTTGTCTATGGTAGTATAAATAAATAAATAAATAAATATA
>JANTCA010048110.1:0-18433 GCA_024741275.1 Chironex yamaguchii
TAGATAGATAGATAGATAGATAGATAGATAGATAGATAGATAGATAGATAGATAGATAGATAGATAGATAGAGTGATGGCACGGAGATTTGAGTGCTTGGTTGTTGAGACTCAGGGTTACCAGTTCGCGCCCGGACGGTTTCCATGTAGTGCAGCTATTGAGGTAATGCTCCACTCTTGACATATATATATAGGTAATATATATATAATATATGTAATATATATATCATATTTGTAGCATATATGTATATATATATACATGAATATCCGTGCTTCGATTTATTCGTAAAACAGTGCTCTATGCATAAGAGTAGAGCGTAGAATCAAAATATAGTAGATTTGCCTTCTCATTACTTCTACATATATGCATATATACATAAATATATTGCATATAAACACTCACAGATCCATTCAATGTAATATGCATATACTTGCATCGAAATATTAAGTATGAATTTGTAAATAGATTAAAACACTTACCCACATGAATATGCAATTACAAATAAACATATGTAACCTTGAATACCATAAATAAATAATATCAAATGATGTAGTACCTCGCGAGACAATACCTATACTTTCTGTAAACGATTTATTGCCCGTTATAAATTTGAGTTGCTGTATTATGAACGCGTTTGTATTTATTCTCTTCAACTAACCTTAAGAACTCTACTAAACTCCTCAAATCTTCGTATAATTCTCCCAGGGTCTGCCGAAAGCGCCCGATGCAAAAAAACATGATAAAAATAAGAAAATCCATTTAGAGAAAACTTCTAACACACAAACACACCTAAATTCCTCACGAATGACGTGTGGCTACATAAAATGAACTTTATCAATTTTAGTACTCTAAGCTCGCATTCCTTGGACGTCGGATTCTATTAATGTTGGACCAGCAACGATATAAACAAGATGAAGGACGCTGATAAGAGGACTTGGCGGAATTTTGGTCCGATTTGTCTGGGCTAGTAAATTTAAGAGTACGAAGAACTCAAAGTGCTCTGCAAAAAGTTACAGAGAAAACGATGTTTGTTGAAACAGCGAATTCGTAAGGTAAGATATCAAAAATCTCTTTCAAACGTGATGCAAGTTAGTAAGCTCATTGCATTCTTTTCATTTTGAAAAGCACAATATTATTATACACGGTTAAGATTGTACTCAAGTAATACAGCTTAGTTTCATGTTAAGATAACGATAATGTACTGGTAGGACACATATCTTTAATGTTATATTGCATAGTTTAAAACAAGATAAATAAAGTATGCATAAATCGTCATCGCGTCGTTTATGAACGAGTTTGTTGGCCTTTGCAGAGCGGTTTTTTGAAAACATTATGTCACAATACTCTGAAAATGCTAACAATGAACATATAGTAAACTCTCTGATATTTTATAATCTACGAGAACTAAAGTAGTAAATAATTACCCGCTACGAGAACCAAAGTAGTAAATAATTACCCGCAACTTCAGAAAAATCCATTTTATTACTAGGTAATATTAAACTTACCATCACCTCTGCTAGCCACAAGCAGAAGTCTTTCTTTGTTTCCTTGGTCGATAAACTAGATTAATTTTTATGTGTTCAACTTAACAGTGTAAAACAAGAAATGCCAATTGCTTTGCTATCTCAGTATGTATAGGTCTCAACTGTACCTTACGTTAAAATGCATGACCCATATCATAGAAAAAGACATGTCCTGATTACCTGAATCCAAGCTCATTCAGAAAATTCGACAAACACGTTATCATACTTTTACCTAATCGACTGAATTCCGACGAAAACGAAAAAAAAGGTCCGACTGCAATCATAGACTAATTTTTCCATTAAATTGTGCGATTTCCTTTCAACAGGGTCTTAATACAAGTCATAGAAATCAACTGAATAACATGATTGATCAATACAAAAGTCAGATCAATTAGTCTTAATACTGTTGATAAAGTCCAGTGTACAGGGAACCTCGACTTCAGGACAACCCTGAGCAGCACGTATTGGCTGGCTCCAAATGAACCATTGAAAGAGGGGGCGTGTTTTAATGATACACCCCCACATTTAGTAAAGAGTGAATCATTTGCTCTTCAAGTAAGTAATTAGCATTAACTATCCATGTATGGTAAAGGACACTGCGTCTGGGTGTCATTAACCTTGTCCTTCATCCATGAGAGCGATGGAGTTCACGTCAAATATACTGTCAACTCAACTTAAATGGTAATTAAGTGGAGGTGTACGTGACGATGCCCAAAGGAAGGAATTTTGTCGATGCAAAATCGATGTGACGCGCAGCAGCTCATATAAAGGTGAATTGTGACAGTGGGTTTTGGCGCATTCTCATAAAGTTCTCTTCAATGATTGCATAACAAATTACCGGTGACGTAAAGAACAATTTCAATTCTCTCCGAAAAGGAGGCATAAAAACAAAACAAAGATGACAGAGGGAGAAATGCAGAGACCGTGCGAAATGAAGGAGCGAGGAGTAAGAGGAGAGGCATAGGGAGCAGACGAGTAGCTGGAAGGGAAAGGAAGGAACAAACAGGGCAGGATGTAAAGGGGGGAAGTGGAACTATGGAGGAATCATTATGGGAAAGATAACAAGCTAGAAAGGCGATCAGGAAATAGGTGGGAAGACAAGAAAAAGGGGACGTTGAGGAACTATGGGGAAAAGAACAAACTATAGAGAAAGAAGAGAAACCAGATGAGAAGGGGAGAAAATAGAAGGAAGTTGAGGAACTATGGGGGGTATAAAACAAAATTTGGAGAAAGAGGAGGAACTAGATGGGAAGGGGAGAAAAAAGAAGAAAGTTGAAGAACTATGGGGGGAATAAAACAAAATGTGGAGAAAGAGGAGGAATTAGATGGGAAGGGGAGAAAAAAGAAGAAAGTTGAGGAATAATGGGGGGGGATAAAACAAACTATGGAGAAAGAGGAGGGACTATATGGGAAGGGGAGAAATGTGGGCAGCATTGAGAAACTACGAGGGAAGAGGAGGAACTAGATGGGAGAGGGAGAAAAAGAGGCGACGTTGAGAATCTACAGGGGAAGAGGAAGAACTACATGGGAAAGGAGAGAAGAAGGGGAGACATTGAGAAAATTCGGGGGAAGAGGAGGAACTATACGGGAAGGGGAAAAAACGGGGGAAGTGTAGAAATTAGAGGGAATAGCAACCTAGTTGAGGACAATGTTACGAAAATTAACAAAATACAGACTTTAGCATAGAAAGTGTGACTCTATGAGTTCGCCTTAAAGCTCCATCAATTCATACAATGGCTTACCATACGTTTGCATAGTTCTAAATGCATAGATGGCATTTTACTTTGACGATATGCCACAGAAAGGTCCATTATCGATCTAAAAGCACTGACAACATATGATAGATCCAGTGACATGTTTACGTGTAAATAATCTGGTATTGGCTCGTCTTCGTTTGAGGTTTCAGATGGCTGACGTCTCTTCCGCCTTCAAGCCACAGCGACATATCAGATATAAATAAAATAAGTCATTGAAACGCCTTGCCTTGCTTTCAGTTTAGATGAATTCTTACATATCATTGTCAACAGTCGATGAACATTGCGATGTCATGTTATAACCACCAGAATGTACACAACATACCCTTCAATATGTGACATAACATGACTAATCATGCTATCACTTATCTTACTTTTTCTCATTTGTGATAAGATACAAGTATTGCATTTAAGCATGCGCGTCTTTGTTTGAATGAACCACTAAATTACTCCGCCTTTGACCACATTGTCGAAAGGCAAAAGAAAGTCAACTTTGGTGGTCGTGAAATAGCACTTTATAATAATGCTTCGTTATGACATTATGTAATTCATAACCCCGACGGTGTGTGGGACAGGGGAAACTTGAGGGTGTTCTACAGACTTGGCTCCTAAGAGATATATTTTGTAACCAAGCCTTTTAAACCACTTTAAGGAATATTGTCGCGATTTGCACGTATCTTATGGGAAATGGCTTTTTTATAAAGAAAGAGGAATTGAAACCCCTTGCATACCCCCTGGAACATCATCGATTAATGCTACTCATTTTCCCTTGGGATGTTAAGGAATTCTCTTAGTAACTGTGTAAAACCTGGCAATAGTAAGGAGACAGAAATTCAACACAGAAGTATAGACGGCTTACAGAACATAAGAACAAGGGATACCTAGGTGATGTGGTCCAACATTTAGAGAAAAACAAACTGGGAGATTTTATTTAAGTAATGGGGGCTTTAATAGTTTCTAAACAGGGCAAGTGCTTCCTTTTCTAAACTGACCATACGGCCATTTAAACGCCTTAGAGAAGTCTGGACTCTAGATTTGCTTGCATCTATGGGAGCAAAGCCTCCCCCGCACGTCAGTATCTTGTGTGTTACCTCCCCTTGTAAAATTAACTTTGATCATGGTTCAGAGTAAACTAAATCTGACAGAAGGTGGAGAACGTTAACGAGTGATAAAGAATTTCTCACAATAAAAGTGCAATATCGTCTAGAGAGAGATAGCGATCTTCAAACTCCATGGCTTTTGGGTTAGTCTGTGGTACAACTGCTCATTTGTAATCATTCTGGACGATTCTATGGTATCACTTTTCGAGCAATTATTCGGTGAACATAATTACCATAAATGACCGAATAACCACCCCGGGGTAAAGTTAATTTTTTTCAACAACTGCCCTTCCCAAATACGTGCTCTCTCTTAAATTGTGTTTCAGTATTCGTAATAAGTGTATTAATTAAAAATGGTTACTTTGAAAGCGGTAGTCTCCCAATTTTTGTCTCCGTAAAGTCTAATTCAAAATGTGAATATCTTTGTTGCATTTTCAAATTTCTCTCGAGAGAATGATTGCAACTCGCAATTCTTTTGTAACAGCTGTAAATTTTTCAGGAATAACGAACTGCACACTTTCTTGAAGCCATCATTGCAAAAAATTTAGATGTAGTATGAACATACGAACAGTATTCTTTATTCTTTAAAAGATTCCAAAACATCACCTTTTTGTGTTCTTTCTTCCAGTTAAGAAGAAAAACATATAACTATCCTTGCTGAACAACGGCCCCTGTCAAATAAGCCTTCCGGGGTCAGAGTTTTTGAATACGCGCCCCGGACGGTTATTCGGTCATTTACAGTATTGGCATTCTGCATAGTCTCTCCATAACTCTGAGTTGTACATAAAGACTTTTTCCAAGTCAAGGTGACAATCAGTCAAGGTGCAATTTAGGGGTCTACACAAACTTGGGGAATTTAAGCATTTTTCACACAAAACATTTTAGTATCGAGGTGCCAAGTTAAAGTCTCTTTGCATTTTTCCTAAATCACGAAACATTATGTTCTAAACTTGTTTAACCACAAAAAGTTCTTTGCGCTATTTGGTCAAATCACGTCATCTGGTTTTGGTGACACCTATACTGAAACAGATTTTCTCCGTAAAAGGCATGTACTCTGGCCAGGATAAGAAGAAATCAATGGAGATCGTGTCAGATTAACGTCAAGGCCTTGTCTCAAAGTTAGCCAAGGTTAGGCCAAGGGAATATAAGGCAATGTCTATTTTGGTCAGCTAAGGTTACGGCACAGTAAATACGGGCAAGGGAAATCACGGCCAAGTTGGTAAGGGCAAAGTAGATCAGGATCAGGGTAAAGTAGATAAAGGTAAAGTAATGAAAGCCAAAGAAGATCAGGGCAAAGTAGACAAAGGTAAAGTAATGAAAGCCAAAGAAGATCAGGGCAAAGTAGGTCCTGACAGAGTGGGTCAGGGCAAAGTAAATCAGAGCAACATAGAAAAGGATAAAATAGATAAGGCCAGTGTAAATAGACCCAAGAAGATCAGGGCCAAGTTGGTAAGGACAAAGTAGATCAGAGCAAAGTAGATAATAGCAAAGTAGATCAGGGCCCATTTGGTAAGGGCAAAATAGGTCCCGACCAACGAAAGGTAAAGCCAAATTTTGAACTTACCACTAAGACAGGTGATGTTTTATCTAAATGACTTGTTTAGAATTATCCTCCTTAAAACGTGTAAGAGTACAGTCCTTGGTCTTGAATGGTTTATTTCACTGCAAGAAGGAACAGAGAGACGAATTTCATAATTTTGGTTGTACAAAGCCTAAAATCGTTAAAAATAGTTTAAATCTGAAAGAAACATCCCAATGGGCTTTTGTCATTGATTTCTTCGGATTACAAATCATTGAAAATATCAAACAAGCGCAACAGTTGTGGCTAAATCACTATTAGCTGAAAATTTCTGAGTGAAAGGGTAATCTCTCTCTAATTTCAAGCGCTAGCAGTCGTGAGACCCGGGTTCGACGACCCAGTGATCATAATCTCTTAATTTAATTTCTGTTCTTAAACACAAGACAAACTGTCGACTTCTAAATAGAATTAACGCTGGCTTTCTGTCTTTAACATGGACAGATTACGAAGCATTTCGACAGAAACACGACTTTACTGTGACGACAAGTCACACATTGGTGACCCTACCATAGATCAATACTTCTTGATAATCTAAAACTCTACAGCGATGTTTTTGGCTTATGATATTATCACAAACTCCGTCTATGTTATTTGCCTTTGGTAGATTTGTAACTTAAAAGCCTTTTTGAAACAACATCATCTATTTTACATCTTTTTGAGCTGCAAGATCTAAGTCGTGAGAAAGAACAGTAAGGAAGTACTGAGGTACGTTGTATAGAAAGAGAACTGGGACCAAGTGGGTATAGAAAGGACCAATCAGTATGAAGACCTAGGATAAAAGAAGAGGTGAGGATAGACAGACAAGCAGAGCATTTTTTGACAAATTTCGACTACAGGGAAAAATTTGCAAAGGAGCCAAAAATGACGAGAGACGTGCAGAACGTCGCCATTATTCATCAGTATGGAGGACCAATATAAACATCATTATTAATTGCATTACAAGAGAGGGTAAAACCAGCTGGGGAATTTCCTTTTAATTTGACATTTACTACAGGGGGAGGCATTGGGTCAACAGGGGAAATTTCCTGGTACAATGTTAAAAAATGCCTCAGACAAGTAAGGAATGTGATCACAGGCAAGTGGAAAAGTTAACACAAAAATCAAAAGCCGAGCTAATGAAAACAATCAAGAACATAAAATACCGTCGTCATGTGAGTCAATGGAAGCCAAACTCTACGCTTAGTCAGTGTAGGTGAAAGGTTCCCAAAGTGTGCATGAGTCGTGTCTCATTTTATGATTTATTTGTTTTATATACAACTTATTAACATGAGTAGTATCCATTAAGAAAGTGATACAATAATAAAAGACAAGGTGAAATATCTCTTCATTGTTTCGTTGGTAAAATATGAAAAGCGATAAGGATACAAAAAACGAAAGCTTGAAAGCTTAAAATTAATTTCACCGTTTATAAACCCACCTCCCCCTCCCCCCGAAAAATACAAGGAACAGGACGTGATCCTCAAAACATATCGTAAAAATATCATCATTTCCTAATTACTTTCTAAAATCCTTCGGCAAACTGATAGTTGTTCAAAGATTAATATGCACTACATATATGTAATAAAATGCTTTCTATCGATTTTTTGCGTTCTTGAAGCTCTGTAACCCAAAACAGAAGTAAACAATTGTGGTTCTTTTGAAGAATTTAGAGGAAGGTTTTCTTGTAATTAAGCAGAAAATAAGACCACACAGAGCCAAAGATGGCATTAGAAACTAGCTTTATTATTTCAACCGATACATTCATGCTTCTTATTTGTATACAACTGTTCATTATATTAACACACTTAATCAGAGAGAACTTTATATCCAGCAGACTCTTAAACCAAACTGAACTAAAGAATCAAGGCTTATTTGTAATTTTCGAATCTCATATTTTTGAAGCTATCCTCAAACATTGGCCAGGCTACATTGCTTGACGTACTTTAAAATGATCAAAATTTGTTATCACATACATTCCTCTGGCAATTCTCCACGGTTTATCTGCCTACGAAAGTTTCAGTTGGTCTTCGTCTGAAAAATGAAAGACTATAGTTTTCACTCTACCACCCCTTCATCAAAATGACACTCTTACCACATACATTACTCTGGCATATTCTACACGGGTCATTGGCTTCCGAAGAAGGTTTTAGTCGATCCCAGAAATTCAAGACTTATGTAATATTCTACCACCTTTTTGTACAGTAAATCGATTCTGGAATTGCTATTTTGCTATTGGATAATTATTACATTGATGGATGCGTTGATAGATTATTCACGTATTCGAAAGGACAGTACAAGTTCCACCATAAAGTTTGGCTAGACTTGAGACGCTTGTGCAGTAAAGCATCCTTAAAAATTCTGCTTTCCATTTGTGTAATGCTACCTGCTGTGCAACATATGCTTTAATAAAATAAATTAAATAGAACTGACAACTAATTATTCTTACCTTAACCATACTACTAATAAGAAAGGATCGGCGTGGCTAGTTGCCATTGAAAAATCGCATTAAAAAGAGCTACAGGGAGGCAGAGGATTATGTCAGTTGACACTATAAGCAGCTGAATGACCAGACGTATCTAGGGCACTCTGATAATGTTCAAGGAAAGAGTGCAGTAGAGATCCCTGTCCGCCAGCGTTCTCAAAGAACAGGGCACATTGAGAGAGCAAACTACACAGCGCATTCGGAGACCCAACTATAAGACACAAGTTTACTATACTAAGTGGGGATATGACGCAATTTGTGTGCCACATCTCGATACGGAACTTTGAAAAAGGTACTTTCAAAAGCACAAAATGAAAATCAACATTCTATTGATCTATTTCTTTAAGCTTGAAATAAGCGTATTAGAACAACATATGTGGTATTTGGTACATGTTTTTCTTAAATCAACATTGTAAATCGCCTTGAAATGATATAAATTAAAATTCTATATCCGTCAGTATATTCTGCATATCGACAATCATTATTTAAAAAGTCTTTTTGTGGTACAAAACTTGAAAATACTTATCGCCTTGAAAATGTGCGACATTGCACTGAAAATCTATTTAAAAGCTTTCTTCGTCTGATTCTTTCGGTCCATTCTTCTTCTTAAAAGGTTGCCATACTTTCTTTTCACTATTCATACTCTGAAGAGTGCCCTACGACCAAAGCTTTCGAGTATGTTTTTAGCGCAATGTCGCGAAGTTTCAAGGCGATAATCATTGTTCTTAATGTAACTACTCACTTGTCCTCATTCTTTACAGAGTAAGGACTTCAGTTAGCGCTAGATTGGCCATTTTTAATCCTAAATATTTACCTTCATAAGTATATAGTTAGAAAGTAACCTAATAATAAACTCTTAATTGTATGACTGGGCAGTGTATTTCTTTTTATATTACCTTTACAGACTAGTTAACCATCAAAGTTTCGAGATATCATTCTAATTACCATATTCCGATTCTCAAAACCTATTTCACAAAATGTGCTTCAGATTCCAAATGTATACCTCAACCCATTACATACAGTACCGATAACCCACTACTTTTGTAAACGTAATCCTCACTGCATACTTTACTTAATCTTATTTCATTGTTTTGATAACTCATTCGTTGATATACTGCTTTTCATGTATAATATTCTGAATTTAGGAGCAAACTGCAATCCAATTTTTATCAACATCAAATGTTATTATCTAAACCTGTGATACTTTCAATCGAGCTCGCCAAAACTTACGTATGATGTTTTAATTACAAAAACAAATTAAGAATTAAGTACTTAAACAGATTTTCTCGTTCTTAAACTCTAATCAATACCCTTCACAAATATTGATATATATTAACCCCGAAGCCAAGTCTTAGGTTTTCGCTTATTACTAAATGTGTCTTTAAAAGACTGCGGCCAATTTTACATCCTAGGTCGTGCCCCGATAGCTATTTTACTGTTAACAAACCAATTTTAAACACAGTTAAAAAGCGAAGAATAATCAAAACTAATTTTACATTAACTCATAAATTGAAAAATGACGCTATTAAAAAAGATCCATTCATATTTTCCATAATGATAATTCCACTCAATTAACATCACCATACGCGGACAAAAATGGCTATTTGTTTCATTTAAGCTCACCATCCCTCTAGAACAACTTCGTTTCGTATATAACAAATGTTGATGGACCATTACAGGTAATCATTAGATATTGTGCAAACATGACTTATCCTGCCGGCTTTTCCAAAGGGCTCTAATCACAAGCAATTTCCTAGACACAAAACCTTTAATGACAACCAGGAGCTTACCTTTACTAAAATGGGTTGTCGGCAATCCTTTCACTCGATTTGTAGTTCCTTAATAGTTCGTCCGTCATCCAACTGAGTCAGTGAATACTGACTTCCAAATGGCCTTGCTCTGTATTTAAAGTGGGTCACTAACCAGCCATTGAAATTAATATGGTGTTAAACTCTTTTCTTTCACACTTCTTTAAACCCTCTTGAAAAGTTACACCACTCATGGATCAAGTTACTTTACGGGGAGACTGCAGTCGGTTTTTCCACCTTTCCCTAACAAAACCGGGAACTTTATGGAACGAAGCAGTGTGTGACAAAGCTTCAGTTGAGCTCAGGCCAAACTGCACATCCTAGCTACATTTGTACCAAAATATAGCGAGCCTTTGTTTCCAGTTGGCTTAAGACAATTTAGAAATCTGGTTCGATAGAAGAGGTTATTGATCATTGTGCATTCAGAAAAAAACTCCATTTGAACCCTCACTCGCAATCATGTATTACATAATCAGATGAAGAACGGCAGTGTCCAGGCCAATAAGAAGTAACCTCATGTAAATCAGTTTGTTTGAGCCAATCGAGACAAATTGTATTGCACCAGATCAACATGGGAGTGGTTTAAATCCTAACGGTCTTCACAGTTTACAAAAAGTTAATAGATCTTAGCAAGTTCTTATAGCAGTTAATGATATGTATCTTCGAATACCAAAACTTGGTTCGCTATCACGTAGCAATTTTGTTATGCCTAAGGTGCGACCAAAGGCCGCCATGTTTGTCTCTTACTGAATTTCAAAGGCTTATCAATTACTGGAAAATTCATTTACCAAAATTATGGGTTATCAAACAAATATCCAGAGCATTGTTTGTCACAAATAAGAGGATGGATCGAGTTGTGTTCCGAAAGGAGGATAAATATAACTTTTACATCTTATTTGCGACGTACCTGTCAAAAACGTGGTCAATAATACGTTAATTACACAGCAAATCGGCCTTAGCCTTAATACTAGTAATAGTAATAACTACTCTTTTTCAGTTTGCAAATAAATGTATTTAAAGTCTTTTCACGTAGATGCGAAGTGTGCCATCAAGGTGTCTAGATAAACCAATCTCAAAAGCAAAGGACAGTTACTAAAGTAAAGAAACATTTATTCCCATCAATAACATTTTAATCTTTGCACACCAAAAGAAAATCAAATCACACCAGACATTATCATGCGAAACTTGACAAAATCAGAAACCAGACGTTACCAAGCTTTGCCATGAAAACCAGAGCAAACCACGTTGCATCTCTCCATATCCGAATGCATAACAAAATGCCATTATTGCGGGCTATGATTCGCACTTACAACACGCTGAGCTGATCTTCGACAGCAAGTTATAATCCATAACGTTTGACATTAAAATAGAACTGCCTTACAACTTAACATAATCTTGTCGGCTTTTTTAATATATTCTAATATCATGCTATAGGCCTATGAAAGATCTTACATAGAAAAGAAGGATGCATTGATGATCGACCAGTCTATGACTGCGCTAAACTTCATGTATGGTACAAGCAAAACCTTTAAAGAAACACTACCTGGTGACCACTTTTGTATCTATAGTGCAAAACAGTTAGATAACAAATTAAACGTAAATCTTAAACAGTTTTTGTGTGGTTTGAAATCTGAAAATCCCCGCAAAATTTTCGCTCAATGCATACTTACGAGCTTTTTTGGTCTGACATCAGGAAGACTAATGAGAAATGCTCTTCAGTATGCCTTTAGCGCAAATTCTCAAATTTGTCAGACAACTGTCAGACAACATTTAGCGTTAACTTCAACGATAGTTGTACGAACATCAATTTAATTTGACCTTAAATTGAATTGTCATGAATTTTCTAATTTCAAGATACAACATCAAGAGCAGGCTAGTAAACGTTCACTCATTTGGAATAGAGCACGTTTTCAGATTCCAATCTTGCTAATAGCTAAAGTCAGGACACATTCTATTATTGATTGCATTAACAGATTCTATTATTGATTGTATTAACACATTCTATTATTGATTGCATTAACACATTCTATTATTGATTGCATTAACAAGTTTATTGTTACTGTACTGCCAGGTGCGCTAATTAATGTTGCTGACAATCAAATGTTGAGCTCTTTCGTTATTGCAAATTGATGTTAAATTTATACATTGTTTCCCTTACAGAGACAGAGACCACAAATTATCAATCTGCACAGCTTCAGTCATACGCCAGAATTCGTTTTTTGGTAGTTTATTTCCCTTACCAGCTCTCTTGTATGGTTATCAATATCAGGTGAATTTCTGTCACGACGGAGATGCTACAAACGAGCGGCGTGTCCACAATATTCTTAATTTAAAGCCTCAACAAAAATTGTTTACTAATTAACACAACAAAAATTGTTTGATACTTAACACAACAAAAATTGTTTACTACTAAGCGCAATAAAAATTGTTTACTAACAAATACAACAACAATTGTTTACTAACAAATACAACAAGAATTGATCATACCCTATAACATTGAATTTTGATGTCAATTATACAAACAAGAATATTTTACCAATTCTGTGAACAATTTACTTACTGGGTGGCAATATCGCTTCCTCACTTCAAGTGTTGATCAAACAGCAATATATAAAAGTATTTGTCTTTAAATTGTCGAGATGATTAAAATAATAATTAGTCGCTTAGAGGTGTCTTGAACGTCATGGCATAAGCGAACCTTGAAAATCCAGTTCCGGAATTCATCCCGTGAAGGAATTATGGAATATGTGAGAGCCGTGAAGACCTCTTATAAGTTTTAGATTAGACTGACAGTTTTCCGTGCATGACTATCCTTCTTGTCTTGGTGAGTGTTAAACAAATCTAAAGTCTACTAACAAGGTACGAAAAGAATAGAAAAATAGCTTATGACGCGATAATCAAACTACATTGTAAAGAACAGTGATCGAAATCTACTTTATAGCATCAGATGACGAACACACCTTCACCGTATAGGATGCCTTAATGAGCTATTAGAGTTATATTGAAAAACTCAGAAGACCAGCGTAATTTCTTTATCAACGATTAAATAAATTTTATCAGGAGAATTTTGATGCAAAATCAAAGCTGATAATGAAAACCAACGCCTGTTTGACTTGAATGGCTGTATAGAAATATTTGAATACATCAAAAGCAGTACTTTTTTATGGCTACAATTGATACGATAAGCTCCTGTCAAGGATTTCATCAAGCCTAAACAAGTATTTTCAAAGACAAGAGCAGCAATGTAAGGAGATAAACATGCTCTTAACATTCTGTAGCCATGCTAGAGATCGGTATCTTAGGGAGAAGAAAGTTGGCCATAGGTTAAATGTACGACTTACCTCAGATAATACTGGTGAAGAGGCAAAACGTCAGGTATTGAAGAAATATACAATCCCTAAGCTTTACCTGATAGGGGATGTATTGACGCGTTGATATTCGCCTCAGCTTGAAGGTATGGAAAGTAAGATACTTGCAGTGTTTTACGGGCATTAAGAGAATTGAATGCGCATTAACAAATGAAAATTGTCTTTGCAAAGTCTGTTTCATATAAATCCCTCAGTAATTGACAACTTTTAGCTCTCAAAGCAAATACACAAAAGCTTTAATAAGCAAAAAGTAAACCTCCAGAAAGACTTAAAAGTCATAATTGCACACAACAGGGCTGCTCTGATCACGATAAGAAAAGGCAAAAATTTGTAGCAGCAGGGATTCGCCTCTGCCCACGATGATAGAAATGAAAATTTTGGTTATCAATCTCAATTGTCTTGACAACAGCAAGACAGCACAAAAGAGCCTTTTTTCAGCATTGCCATCAAAGCAGTTTGTGTTGAGCATTTTAAAATCATATTCCTACTTAAGTCTTTGATTCTACACACTTCTGGCCCACGCAAACGGATCATGTGACTCAATTGCTTATCTTGTACTTAAGAAAAGATTTAAGAGGAAGGACCTGTTTAGGTGCCATTTCCTGGTCATTTCTAGGCATCATTATCAGGCAAGACAGTGACTACAACCCTGCCTTCTGTTCCTGCTCCTTTGGTGCACATTTGCAGCAGCACATATGCTTATAACATTTCAAATTCCTCATTAATGGAATGTGTATATATTCTGTTATCGATAGACGTTTGAATAAAAATCTCCCCACTTTCTGTTCTCTTAAATGAGCAAATAAAATTAATTACCTGTTCGTTTTTGACTATGCAGCATGGAAAAGATATGCTGATAGTCAGCAAGGTTCAATTTCCAATACTAAACATTACATGCTTTTATTTCGATTTTATTTCTTCTATTTCCAAAAAATAAACTCTGTGAGACTTATGTAAATTTGAAACATTGTATGTCAACTCCTTTATGTATCGAACACTATGAAAGAGTATGATATAAAAAGCCATCATTATTAAATACCAAATATAAAACACTATACGTTTGTAACACTATGAGTATAAAAAAGAATAAGTGTAGAAAACGACAAGTACAAAAACGTACGAGTATAAAACGCCATCATTACTAAACACTTTAAGTATAAAACACTATCACTGCTACACATTATGAGTATAAAATGCTATAATTAATAAACACTTTAAGTATAGAACACCTTAAGTGTACAACACTGTAAATATAAAACACTTAAAGACATTATAAGCATAAAACACTATCTAACACTTTCTTGAAAGACATGTTCTGCTACGCTTGGATCTACAAAACTTCGTCAGTGATAGATTTCTTTTTTTGTTGTCAATACAAAGGATACAGTGTCTGTAGATTGGTAGTTCTTTTTGTAACACTCTATCAACCATAGCATAGCATACCATAGCATACCAAAGCATACAATAGCATACCATAGCATACCATAGCATACCAAATCATACCATGCCATGCCAACCACACCATGCCATACCACGCCATGCCATACCATACCATAACATGCCATAACATACCATAACATAGCATAGCATAGCATAACATAACATAACATAACATACCAAAACATAACATAACATAACATTGCATTGCATTGCATTGCATTGCATTGCATAACATAACATAACATAACATAACATAACATAACATAACATAACATAACATAACATAACATAACATAACATAATATCCTATACTATAGATATTTTGCTATATAACATTATCATACTACGCACCAATCTCTGGTTTTATCACATTCGCACTATACCGGGTTGTTCTACTTCATTTGTATGATTTTTTCTTCCAAAGGTCAATATTACTGTCAACACGGGTTACAAGTACTAGAACAGGGTCCAACTAGAGACCCATGCATATCACATGAACTTGGCTAGGGCTGAATGAATGAAGCAACTACACTTAACAACATTAGGCTATAGAAAAATTAACCCCTGTCTTAAGGCATTAGTAAATGTGCCGGTTGTCAGACAAATCTAGATAAATAGCCACACAACACCTGCATTTAACAACGATTCCCATCAAATTTATAATGATTTTCAGTGATGTCGCCAACTTAGAGGAAAGCCCAACCTTGAACTTAGTAGGAGGTAATCCTTAAGACTTCTGCGGTATCTAAACTGAACGAGAAGCTTAAAAGGGTGGCGCAGCGGAGTTACATAAGGTTAAACCTGGGACGGGCAGTCACATCGGAACAGACAGGGGACAGTATGTAATGAGATCATTTGACGATGACAGATTGCTTGGTTCAATTATTGTCTCGTTTAGAATTAAAGAGAGACAATCCAGGAGACGTCGTAAAAATGTCCAGGTATTTTGTAGAATAATAAAACGTATCGCCCATAAGCTTCTTATGTCACAAAGCGAATTCCAGTCCCAGACCTCACAATAAAGTAGAAAAGTTGAACTTATGACAATTTTTTGAAGTCCTATTTGATGCCGAATTAGTTGCGATCAAAATCGTTACCAGATTGTTTTCGGAGTTCAGGACTTCGGTCTATTCAGTTCACTACACCAAAAAATTTAGACCCAGCAGAACATCTTTATAATATATTAAATGCTAGTCTATTGTGCTGAACCTACTTTTGGTCTCAAAATATATAGATGATACGTGCAATGCAACGAGATGTAGACGAATACAAGGAAGCACTCTATGTTACAGTAGTCAAGACGTTTAAGACGCCATTATGTTTCTTCCATTGTCACTAATAAGAATAGTTGGGGACAAGTTCATTACCAGCGACATGTCAACTACATGACACCCAGCCTTCTAATAAATCTCACAATCAAGTCTCAAACGTGTACCCCTCCTTCAGAAACAAATGCAACAGAGTTCATTTTTATAAGTAAGTTATGTCATAAGTGAGCCGCCTTGGTATAATCAATACGACGACGACCTTGCAAGCCATTGGTCGCGAGTTGCAATCCGTGTCAACTTAGACAATCTACCCTTGGTGACAGAAGGTAAGGGAAGCCAATGCTCATAAAAAGCTCACTTCCCAGTACAATTCACTAACCCTCACATAAGAATTAGCTATGCTTGATAACGTATATGCTACAAAAACTACACAAGGATTAGTCAGTGTTTTCAGGTCAGCCTATCGTCGTCAATTGATTCAGAATACATGCCAAAGTGAACGCAGGGTCTTTACTTTAGCTGTACCTCTCAATTCACTAATTTGCTACAAACGATTCAATTTGCGACAATCCCTTCAAAGTTACGTACTTCAGGGAAATAAAAACATTAATGATAAATTGCCGCGTCAAGAACCCATCGGATAAAAGCATTGCCAAAGCAACATTTTGAAAAATAACTTTATTTTGTAATGTTAAATTTTGTTTGGAATAATAGTACTGGTTTAAGGTTGACAAGTGACTATAGTCTTATTAATTTGGCCCATATTTCATCCGCCTGCCATATTGGATATTCCTCCTTCTGAGAACATCACCACAGCGTTAAGCGACTCACAAGTTGACCGTGATCAAATGGTTAGATTTACCAACGCTGCTCTACGACTAATCTAAATATTTTAGTGCGGTTACTGTTTAAATGAGAGAATTTTTCAAAAAAATCGTGTTTGTTGTAAGGCTTTTTGTCCGTATTAGCTACATTGCCAAACATAACAGCATGTCTTTCCTGTCTAGTGTTCATATTTATGTCAGGGCATTACGAGATACGCTTCTCTGACGTCTTCGTTTGTGAGACACGAAGCCATCGTCCATTCAAGACCAAGTTAAGATACCTACGCATGCTTACTTTTCAAAACATCAGTTATGAGTGCGCTTTGGGGGGCTGTCTCATACGGACAAAACCATCCCCAGTAATGGCGCCATGACAAGTATGACGCAAAATACGCATAACTACGCACACCCGTCCTCAAGGCAGGACTTGGTCATCCAAGTATCTCCAATATATTTCACTCGTTATTTGTGGTAAGTTAGGTTGTTTCTGTTTGGTCCTTAATAAAAAACTTGATTGCTCGAGAAAACGATACGATATTCCCTGTAATTCACATTGTTATCTACACAGCAAGACAAAAAGTATAGTCACAATACATACAGTACAAAATATTTCTGTTATTTACTAGCAAAAGTATTGTGTTTAATCGTGTATTCACGAGAATAATGAGACACTGGAAAAAAAGACTACTTTTGATGGCATTCAAAGGGTCTTCATTGATTGATTACTTATGAAAATACGGTTGTAATAGTTTCGATACTTCACTCACACATACTTCCATTCTACAAAGAGTATGGAATTCTATACTTTACAAAACCTGAAACGGCTAGCTGAAGTCGGTAGATCAAATGAACATTGTTAACATGATAAACTTTTTGATATGACCACACACAACGAACAAGAGGACATTCGTAAATTTTAAACGTTCTTGACAAAGCATAGTAGTAGTATCTGTGGCAGCTGTAGTATAAGTAGTAGTATCTGCAGCAGCTGTAGTATAAGTAGTAGTAGTGGTGGTAATAGTAGTGGTAGTAGTAGTAGTAGTATCTGCGGCAGCTGTAGTATAAGTAGTAGCAGCGGTAGTAGTAGTATCTGTGCGGCTGTAGTATAAGTAGTAGCAGTGGTAGTAGTAGTAGTATCTGCGGCAGCTGTAGTATAAGTAGTAATAGTGGTAGTAGTAGTAGTAGTAGTATCTGCGGCAGCTGTAGTATAAGTAGTAGTAGTGCTGGTAGCAGTAGTGGTAGTAGCAGTGGTAGTATTAGTGGTAGTAGCTGCGGCAGCTGTAGTATAAGTAGTAATAGTGGTAGTAG
>JANTCA010048132.1:0-18432 GCA_024741275.1 Chironex yamaguchii
CATTACCACAATAGCTGCAATAAGTGGGAGCCGACTTTGAAAGTCTTTTACCAAATCTTTGTGCCGTGAAGGGACGAAGGTTTGAGTGTTGGCTTTTGAGTCTAAGGGTACCAGTTCGAGCCCGGTCGGCTCCCTCCTAATTAGTGCAGCTTTTGTGGTAATGCTCCACTCTTGACAAATATATAAAAAGCACTGTATCCTTTGAGGGAAAACAGAGAGAAAGGGATATATACATATATATATATATATATAGATAGATAGATAGATAGATAGATAGATAGATAGTCATTTATAATGACTTTGTCACCTACTATAGACGTAATACACTATATGCCACCCGATAATACAAGCAAAACAAAACAAACTAAAATTGATATTAACATACAAGCAACAAACACGTTATTCCACGTTTTAACACACAAGAGGTTATATTTCTAATTTCAATCCGTTAAACCAACCAACCACTTCACGATTGTTAAGTTCATTGGGGCAAAACCATTAGAATGTACTGTCAAAAGCTCTCTCTCCTCTTGTCTCCTGAGATAAAGTCTACGATGATAAATGTACACATTCTGCTCAAATCTAGTATAACCATCTTTTACAAAATGTTCAAAATCTTACCGTGGAACATTATTACACTGCTGAAATTTTAGCTGCTTTGTAGTTGATAACCCTAAGTCTAAATGGGATCCTAGTACCACTAAATACTGCTTTTTGCACTCTTGATGATAAATGTCTAAATGAAAAAATGTCATTTATAAAACGAAACCAACACGTAGGACATACAGAAATTCCTTCTAACAGCATACGCTCTGCTTAAGCTATCCACAAAAAGATTCCCATAAATTGGTAAACACTTAGTGCCAATTTTGCTGGAAGCAAATAAAGGAAGTAGAGAAACTTTCTGGTAAATGTGGGAAAAAACTATGCAGAGTTTGTGATAAGATTGAAAATTGTGATAGTTTTAGTAACAGGGTATTTCATACTCTCATTGCATGCAATACGTTCCCCTCTCACTAAAATCGTTTTATCTCGTACTCTGAAATTTAAATGTGCATCAGAAATGAAATTCAGCTGAAGAAGAGTTTAAAAATGACCTGCAAATCAAATGACAAAAGAGCGTATAGTTGCACAGTACCATCTGTGTAAATTAAGTCCAATTGATTGCGTCCTAGATCACCAAAGAACCATATAACTAGTCATGAACGCTCATTCCACTGACATTAACTGTAACGTGTTACTCGTTAGCTTAATTAGACACAACCACAGCTCATGGGCGAAATTAAAACAAGAACAAATTCTATTGTAAACACGCATTATATTTGCTCAGAAACCTACTGATCATGAGCACGCGCGTCGCTGAAAGCTATCAAGCCCTCACTCATGTGAATAAATTCTTACTTAATACGGTAATGCTCTAGTGGATTGGGACCAACTGTAACAACAGGTACTGGCAGCAACATTCTCATGTTGAAGTGATTCCTGGAGGAAAATCGCCGACATTTTCTTAGATGTATAATTTTTTTATCTAGATAATTACAGCCATGTTTTTTAACGGAAATATCATTTAGTTTTACTTCATTTGCTAAATGCGGAAACGAAACTGTCTAACATCATGCTATGTGAGGATTTTGGCGGACCATTGTTAAAATCCTTAGGTTGGATTCGCTCAGTACTGCTCACCTTATCTCTGGCTAATATTTGCTGGTCTCGAGGTAAGTGGACATTGTTTTAAACTTTTGTTTTTTGACAGAATGAATTCAAAAGTTGTGCAATCGCACATTAGAACTGTAAATTATGAATTCATCCCTGCTGGACACAATATTGACTTTTAGACTCGGCAGGGAGAAGTCAATTAACGAATGAGAACCAACCAGCAAATACAAAATTAATCACCTATGCAGATCACTGAAGCTATCAGATTAGATATGGAACAACTAATTAACTATCAATAAAACCACATAATACTTTTAACAATTGAGATGTAAGCTCTCTTAAACATTCTTTCCCGTCTTCCATCGTATTAACTCTACACTCGTTATTTAAAAGTGCAGCAATACTTTCAAAACATTTCTAAACACGTTTCAATAGCTAAAGGATACATTCCTTGATTATGGAGTAGAAAGACTGTAACGCAATGAAACAAATTCAAAAATAAAGGTTAAGTTTTATGGGACGTTACTCTTATGCCAGTTTAAGGATCTGAACCCAAATGAACAATAAACAATCAACATGTAATTTCTGTAATGAGGGAACGTAATATTATTTAGTTGCTTTTTTGTCGGCTGTCTCCCGTTAATATCTCTTCTCCGTGCAATTCTATTAATACATCATAATTTCTGGCCAAACATTGTCTAGTAATACTTTTGATATAAAAGGAATAGCTGCCAAATTTTATCTCATCAGACAGAGGAGTTTCTTATCAAAAATTGTAGGAAAGTTATTGGTTTTGTATTTCATTTTAATAAAGGTAGCGGAGCATCCAGGAAAAGGCAATATGGTTATTACTCATGCTTATCAAATGATATTTTTATAAATGCAGCACAGACACTTCGGTTTGGCGCTGTTTTGCATTCATTTTTTGTAGTATATATAATATTGCTATAAGATTAACTTTTATTATTTTATAAGCACCAAAGGTCCTTTTCAAAATGTCCCTTGATATCGAAGACGATGATGAAAGTAGTTAATAACCATGCAATGTCATATTGACGTTCCCGGACATTATAGCTCCGGACTCAGGTGTCAGTTATCAGGAATCTTTGAACAGCAATCCAGGACCGAACAGTGTAGAACGAGATTATCTATGGATTTTTCGTCAACCATATGGAGTTCCAAAGATGATAATTATGTCAATGGATGGGCCTCGAGCAACCCAAACAATGCGTTATAGGTCTTTCAATGATTCGTAGTCCTACAATTTCACTTTTCTGCTAGCAATAGCAGAACCCGAAGCCTTTCAAAGATGGCGACTTACACAAATAATTCATCATCGGCTTTTCTAATTAACTAATCTATTCATCAGTAAACCAATAGGTTAATTGTGTCAAAACTGTCAGAAAATGTAGCCAAAGCAATAGAAATGTCTTCTGCTTTGAGCTTGAAAAGAATGGAGGAGGCAAAAGTCAAAATAAATTTGCGTGATTTACAAAATGGAGGCATGCTGGGGAAATCAATGTAGCAAGAATGCGAAGATATTATTCTTGTGTCATGTAAGGGAAGCTACTCATCACGCTTAACACATATTTCAGATAGAAATGCGTGCTTCCATGTGATTGAGGTTATTAAAGTATTAACGATATTTGTTCTTTTCAAGACAGGCTTATGATTTTTGTATGATTAAGAAGATGCTTGTAAGCCCAGAACTTTGTCTTCCCTGGATGAGGTGTTGTAATAAGTGAAATGTATTAAATAGTATATGGCACTTTTTCACGGCATATGCAACTTCATGACATCAAAGGATAACCAAACGCACTTCGTTGTAGAAAGACGATTTGGTTTCTACATTATGCCCTTAAAGAATAATTTTTACAAAAGCACTGGACACTACATGGCGATGAAAGGGGGAAGGGGAATTAGATTATCCCTTTAAAGTTTGTTAATACTACATCACCACGTAAGCACTATTACAGATATTGTAATCACTTTACGATATTTGTCAATGACACATAATGCCGGGTTACATAAACGTTATGAGCTGGGGATTCAAGTGCTTGAAATGACGTCTCTCATAAGGAATACCACACTGAAGGGGAGAGGAAGCACTCATTTCTTAGACTGGAAAAATTCAAATGCAGTAACAATTGACTTCAGACTAACAACCAATTTTATACAGGGCAGTGTTGTACCACTTTTGTTTGCGGTAGTGGGAGATAGTGTGAGCTGCTTCATAAGTCCTTTTTAGCGTGATTACTGGTTTTTCATATTTTTCATGAAAACGTGGGATCCGGCAAAGAGTGGCATTTTGAGAATAAAAATACCTCTGTTGAGAGGAATTAGGATTTTAACCAGCGATCACTATTACAGTGAGCAGTATTGTACGAGTAATAGCGTTCTGTTGTGGAGCCCTGTGCAACAGTGGATAGTCCAAACAACCTGACTAAGAAATTTTGATTAAATAGATGAGAACTTTGCATTTTTGGATACACTTTAAATTATATGAATTGATCAATTGATCATCTGAAAAAGACGAATAATGTAAGGATACCATTAACTACACATCAAAATTATTAGGTATTTTAGCCTTAGAATGAAAATGCAAGAACTATTAGCTTATTTAACTCTTTGACCTTTGGAACAATCCGTCTACAGGCAGGTTGAATTTTAATATAGCCTTCCCATTTTACTTGCCAAACAAGTCGACGCATGGTCGACAGAAGTCGAAGGCAACATCAATGCACCTTTCATTGGCTGCTGCCATATTCATGGTAGGAATAGGTACCAACTCCATCCCTTTGTACACTTTCTGATATATTTCCCAGTTGTACTGGTACGCATTGTAAGGATTTCAAAAGGCAGTCAAGTTGGCTGCATCACTGCACGAATAAGCGGAATGAGACCCAAGTTTATCACTTTGGAAACGAGACTGTTACGACCGACCCATTTGCTGTATTTGCCTAATACGTAATTTTGTCTTTAGTTTTAGATTATAAATCATCTACGGTCTGCGACGGGGATGCAAAGATAATCAGTTGCCCAAGGAACCAACTGATCCATGTTTTGCAATCATTTTATGGGAAATGGAGCAATCACGATTGCCATGGACCTTTACAAACAAGGGACAATATCCCAACCTGTAAAGTCGATCGTGAAAAATCCACAGCTATAATAAGGGACATTTGTCAGGGACAAAATTCGTGTAATTTATATGCGGACGATACTATATATGGGGATCCATGCCCCAAAAATAAAAAATACCTTTACGTAACTTATTTTTGCATGGCAAGGGGAGGTCATCCTAGAACTGCCCCTCCAGAGCCGGCACATCCCACAGTGCGGTTGCTAACAGAGGCACCAACATTGAAGTTAGACATGGACAACAAAAGTAAGCCGACAGCCAGGCAGTCTCCTCTCCCTTCAGAATCGATACGTCTTGAATCAACCCAGTCGGAGCTACCGATAGGAAAACACCCAGTAGAAGTAGTGCAAACGAAAGAAAACACAACAGCACTTGGACAAGACAGCACGCCAAAGGCAGTAATGATGAACAGTGTTTCCAGACATAACATTCAGAAAACAGGTTTGTTTTCAACATAAAACTAATTAAATTTTTGGTTCGGTGTCTTCTGTATGCTAATTTTCAATAACGTTGTGCATTGGGCTTTTATATAACCAATAAAATATACGTATTTATACTTTGCTTCCCTTTTGACGAAGAGATCTTCTTAGTTATGTGACAGGCCTTAGTTATCACTCTCGTATGCTTCAGGCTTTAAAGCTACTTTGCAAACCACTAGATGACTTAATGCCAAACGTCCCTTTTACACCTCACTATTTTGACATTCTTAAGCCCCTCACCCCTTGTAACAATGTTGGTTTATGAGCATACCTATGGATTAATGTGATTATCATAGTTTCACGCAACATTTTCTAGCTTCATAGCTTTTGCGTAACTGTTTTTGTAAAAACTACATTGCACTTGGAGATAGAGGGCATCGTGAAGAGCTGACAATTGCGTTTTACGGCCCCAATGTCAATTCTTGCTTTGTAATTTTTAGGAGTACCAAGGATGCTTTGCTGTGATTATTTAGGTACATGTGTAAAGAATAATTTAAACTGGATCAGTGCAAGATCTCACAGACACTGAGGATGTTAACTACCTTACTCGAATCAATATGGAACATATTAAGCACTACCTGTGTTTTGTTAATTTCGCATTATGGAATCGAGAAGGAATTCTTTGTCAATTGTTTCCTAGAAGATGCTAAGATTCTGGAAAAAGTGTTGACCGTTCTAAGTAATGTCTGTTTAACCTTCTCCGTACTAAATATACCGTGGATAATTCTCTGAAAGTAAGAGAAGTATATGGAGATGGCGTTCTCAATATCTACCTCCATCAGGTACGAACAAACATAAAGATTATTGATTTTACCAATTATCTAAGGTTCTTGCTAAGATGCCTGCACAACCAGTTGATTTTAAATGAATCATGTCTTCAGTACTAAGTTAAACCAAACAGATACGGATCCGTGCTAGAAGAGACAAGCTGATAGCTGCTCCGAGGGGAGATCCATCTGGTCCATCACAGAAAGCGCTTGCAACTTACTGCAGTCTGCCAGGATGCGGAATCCGCTTTACACAACATTTTCACTTCACAACACTATCACGTTCTAGTTTCTTGTATGAATTACGTCCGCAAAAAAATATTACACTCTACCAGAAAACGGCACCAAAGCTAAGTTTAAAATGTTAAACGAGAATAATTTCCAGCACAGAATACCACAGACAAGTTACAATGGATCGTCAATCTCGCAAGACGCTCACAACTGAGGAGTCTCTTCTAATGTTTCAGTTTATCTACAGCAGCCAAAGCCATCCATAGTGGAAGCAGCAGTAGAAGACCTCCAACAAAGTGCAGCAGACACCATAAGAACATGCCTTAATTGTCAATTATCCAGGGTGCCCCGTGACCTGAGCAGCCTTGAACAATGGTAACTCCATTTTTACCCTTCCAGCCGACAAAACAAGTGCAGATGGTGTCTAGAACAAAGACGATTACATCGAAAAATGTCTCGACTCAACCTATATTCTAAGAAAAAGTTATAATACCCAAGAGGAAAGTGAGTCAAATCTCTTGGATGTTGGCTTCTATAACAAACTTCTATATAACGTTTGCCGCTTTCACTGCGACTTAATGGGCAATCAAATGTGCACAAATAAAATGTACCAATACTACAAATTGTTTGCATATTCTTGGAGTCCTTTACCATCACTCTTGTACTACAAAAGTGATATCCTTTCACCCCACACTAACACCAAAAGAACACCATTGCAACTCCTCGGTTAAATTTGCACAATTCGTTAAATAACAGAATGTCAATGAAGATGAAGTCACCGTTACCTTGGACGTGACATTATTTTGTACTAGCATTTATGTTGATGGCATTCTTTGCATCTTGTCTTGCTTGTCAGTTAAACCCTCGAAATTTCTTAAATTATTACAAGCTGTATTTGTGCAATGCTTACTTTCAGTTTAACAACCAGATAAACTGTCAAAGTGAAAAATTGTTGCAATGAGAACTCCTACTTTCATTATCCTTGTCGAGGTATTCGTGCAGACCTTTAGACACAGGTTATTCATAAGTGTAGATGAAAAGCCCCCATATATAAAGGACATGGTAGTGATATGTTTGCAATCCAATAAGTGAAACATCTACATGGCTTCTATGATCACATCTACTTCAAAATTATCTTCACTATGGAAAAAGAAACTAAAGGAAAGCTACCTTTCTCTGATGTAATGATAAAGGGACAAACAGATTGCAGCATATCAGTTGCAGGAAACAAAACGATACAGCATCACATCACTTCACCTATCAACATCTCGAAACAGTGTCATCAATGTCGACTTTTCATGGAAAGGTTAGAAACGTAACACCAGTCCTTGCTGACCGGAACAAACAATAACTAAAGTCATTTTCCTGTCCAATAGATAGCAGCTAAATGGTATGAAGACGACCCTGAGCAGGTAAGCAGCATTAAAAGGAGAGGAAGTGCAAGAGCCACTGAATCAGTCATTCCTATGTCAAGAATACCAGTCCAAGCATTAAGAGAATTCATAGACTGCACAACAAGATTTCTATTTTATATCAGAGTTTATCCTACATGAAGTGTTATCAGAACCCCAAAACCCAGTTCCATTTGACGGAAAAGAACAAAATAATATACAAGCTATAATATGAAGATTGCCACGCAATTTATATTGGAGAATTAAGATGACCATTGGGACAGAAAGAAAAAGAGCACAAGAAAAGCAAAGCACCAAGAGCCAGGAACTAGGTGAGCACTGCTAGACAAACAGCATTTTCTACTGTCAGAATATGAAAATGCTAAACAATGGCAACAACACCGCAACAAAAGAAATAAAAAAGGCAAGTTACGCTATACAACGCAGAAATTATACTCTTCAGGAAATATGGCTTCCAGCACTAGAAAAAGAAACAAAACAAAGAGAAGGTGATATTGTGCGTCCCATAATGACAATTTGTTCTCTTTAACCACGGGATCCACACACTGAAGTACGAAATAACCGTACCACCTAATACACTGATGATGTAAGAAGGATCCACAGCACCATAGCATCGGAATCCATTTATTGTTAGTGTACGAATTCACGAGTGCTGTCTTATTTTAGCATTTGTACTTAAAGTAATCCATCTGTTCTACCATTGTATTAAGAACAAATTAAGCTCCGCAGTTTACCAGGTGTCATAAAACAACCTTCAGCTTATCTAAAGACTAATTAGATAGTCTTTTTACGAAGTACAATACTGTTAGTTATTTCTTAACCCTTACAATGATATGGATACTGTGCTAGACGTACAGTTAATTTTCATATGCTGTCCAATTTATAATAGATGTTTTTCGTTGCTTTATGATCTCTTTCCTATTTCTGGCTCTCGGCAATGACACCACTATGCTTAATAGACTGGCCTGTATACATAAACTTATGAATACGTGATACTTTGTCAGTAATGCTTAGAAACATTTCACGTTTAAATCTCCTTTCATTAGTATGAATTTCGTTCAATCTAATCCACTTCTTGATATATTTTACAACATTCAACATTTAATGCAATAACGAGTGAGGTTTCAAACAGTCGAAGGCATATGTCCTTTCACTTAAATACTAATCTTTACTTAATCCACATTTAATTAATCATTAAGGACAAAGTTCTAGTGCACCTTTCATCAAATGCTAAACTACGTCTTACAACATTTTAGAATATTTAAATCGTCAAGTTTAACCCATTTTCTCTCAGCAGGGTAACGAACATAGTTGACAAGAGCATGTCCTCTTAAAACAACTACATTTGTCTTACTTATTTGCAACTTGACTCAACTTTTTATGCATTTGTATGTTTTTCACTTTGTGCAAGGTCAAACTATAACTTTTCACAACAATCTTAGCGACATATCAGATTGCATTTAACACAGTGTTATAGCGCAAAGTTTCACATTCCTTTCTTCTCTCCTTAGATTCTTGTTCCAATTCTACATGTGTGTAGCAATTATCGTTCGCTGACTTCCTCTTCTTTTACCAATACTCCACGAATTAAGAATGTTATGTCTATTCTATCATAATGTTTCTCCCATTTTGAAATTCTAGATCAAAGAAATATATCTGAGGAACTGAGTGATGTTGTAGACGAGTTGCAAAATGCTCCTCAGATTTTAACTTCTCCTTTCTATAGAGTCATCTCAATGGCCCTAAACACCCTTTCCTCTACACGTAAGTTTTTCGTTCTTCTCACTCAATTCAAGTTCATTAAGCATATTCCATGGCCTGAGTCGATTCAAAGTTCATCTCCTTTGCGACTAATAATATTCCATATACAATTATTTAAAATGTATTAAGCAGCAAGATTGCATTATTTCTACCAATCTAGTCTTTATTTTTGGTTTTACTTCTCCTTACCCTTCAAAACCTTTAAGAATATCGATCTCACAGACCTTTTCCTGCCAAAAAAGTCCTAAAGAGTTGCTTGATTGGAGATGAGCTTAGTCATCGATTATGCCGTCACTGTATACAGAACTGAATTATACTTCGTCCATTATCTCTCTGTGCTTGAATCTATATGCCGAGATGTTTCAGGTACTCGTAACAGATTCTGCCTAACTCAAACACATACGTTACACTCTTTACTCACATTTTACTGTCCTATACACTATTACAATATGACAACCTTGTCGCGTCAGCTAAGAACGGCATAACATGGATTAAAATCAGGAGCATTAAGAACGAGGGTCGTTAGGGTAAGAAGTCCTGGCTTTCAAGTGGTCTTTAAATCCGTTTTCTGCGGAATGTTCATTCAGAAAGATCGAATGGATCAAGAACTTTATGAGAAATACATTGACACAAGATTAGCTGTAGATATTTGTGTTGCTTAACCTAAAAAGTTATCTTACAATGTTAAATCCGAGGATACTATTAATAAACCCGCTAATTCGAAGCTAATTAAGGATTCTTTACAGTAATACTGATTATTTTTGGATATATTTCTGACTTTACATAAATATTTTATTGTATGTGATGTTTACTGGGATTCCGTGGAGCAATTAAGCATTTAGACTCTTCAACATTTTTCAGAAATTCCCAAATTTCTTGTTTGGTCTGTGAATGGGAGGAGATATGCTTTCATTACAAAAGTATTTTCCTAGCCAGATATTACTATCGATGGCCATGTTTGAAAAACCCACTTTTGTTCTAGACTCTAAAAGTTCACTTAAGTGCACCATTTTAAGAATGTTTGGGAATCATTTTCACTCAAACTCTTTGCATATCATGCAACCAAAATATTATGAATGTGTAAACATCAACAGCATTACTTTTAATTGTACTGCTTCCAGACAGAAACAAGAAAGATAGACAGGATCCCACAGATCAGTACACAAGAAAATAAGGAAGAAAACTAAGTCATAATAAGCTCACGTTAAGCAAAGAATAGGCTGTTAAAAGATGACAATTCCTGCATTTCTATATAGTAATGATCTCTCTTAGAAAACGCCTTCTTCCTTTTTTCTTGAAAAACCCTTTCTAACTATTGTTACTAATCCAATGTTTGTCTTTGCAAGCGTTCATTGAAATTTGTTCTCACGGAAATGTCAGGGTAATTTGAAACTAAAGATCATTCTCACGGATAGAGTATAAGTAGCTTGTAAATAGCATAAATTTACATTAAGGTGTATATGAAGAAGCGTTTTCTACACAGCAAGATGTTAAGGGGAACGATCACGTATTACTTATAGAAGCTGTGGGACTAAAATTTGCGTTTCCTGGATTAAAGTATCACGAGGTGTCCTTAAATGGTTAAGCACAAAATGCTTTGCATACCGAGCAATGTATCTAGTTCAGTTATGTTCTTTTCATTTATTGCAAACACCTTCATTGATATGGTGTAATGGCCTAGGTCTGCTATCTTGTATTTAAGGTGATTGCAGGTGTTTGTTTCACCGGCAAGATGCCTTGTTTGCCGCACCCTACAATCCTTTCGAGGTCGGTGAAATGAGTGCCAGTATTGCTGTTGTACGAGGTCAAAAAATTGACCAGGAGATGAGGGTGACACCCACCAGAGGCTATTGAGAAGAGCCTTCGTGTTGCCATTCATGCCCGTTGACTATAGCTTCACTAATTATTGACATGCTTTTTGCTACTTCAAAACAGCTTCACCTGTTTCCGTAATAACTGTTTGCAATGGGGAAAGAAAAACAATTTCCTGCCGTCCTCCTCAACGCTTGAAAACGCAGTATGCATTCTATGGTAAAAAGAATGGCCATGATTGCCATGGGCTGCTGCCATATAAAGACGAAAGTCCAACATGTTCAGCCCTGGATGCAAAGTATACAGTTCAGTCAACATGCGATGGCAGGCCAACATGTCTGCTCTATGCTGACGAAAATACATACGGACGAAGTTTGTGTCCGAGCGTCAACAAATATCTACACGTGACATATATATGCCAAGAACCACCAATGTTAAGTGCTGAAAGGTCAACATTGACGCCTTCATTAGATTACGAAGAAGATGCAGTGTCAAGGTCAAAGATCAAGTTATTGCCAGGTAGTTAACATTTCCAGCACTTGTGTCATTTACTTCAAATGCTTATGTTGTTTGAACAGGCTGATTTACAAAACTTGTCACTTGGATCTATGTGAAATAGGGTTGTTAAAGGATGCCATGTTGTTCAATATTCAGTTATCGGCGCTCAATTGGACGTAATGTGTAATTCTGGTTTTTGCTCAGTCCTCTTAATAATAATTTAACTTGATTGGTTGAATGAAGTATTACGGTGGTGGCCAGCATCAATTGCTGGGAATACTAATTTAAAAATTATATTTTGAGAGGCTTTTCAGGACTCGAAATGAACGTTATCGCATTGCAAAATGCGATGCAGAAATGCCAAAGTTCTATGCATTCTATTAAGCTAGTCGCAAAAATTGCGATACCAAAGTTTCAATTGTCGAAGCTTATTCAAAGTACTGCTTTGTTATGTAGACAGTCTTTCAAGGATTTTAATAACTGCTAAACAAAATTCCAAAAGTAAATCAAAATTAAACTGCGGAGGGTAGATTGCTAATTAATGTATTTTTAACAATTCCAGCCCTGCTGTTTACAACAACATATTATCTTATCGTACAATAGCTTCTGTATTCAAAGGACATTTATTGACAGGCCCATGAGTATTACACAACAGCTACTTTTAAAAATAATCCATTGTACTGGTGTCTAAATCCGCTGAGTATTAAAGAAACAGACATACAGTCCTGTGAATTTCTGACGACCCACAGAATAGCAGTTGTCTTTGCCTAACTTGCTGGAGAACAAGGTACTTGTTCGCTGGAATAAAATTTTAAAACAAATAATCAGTAAACATTAAAACGTGCAAGACTTTAGAGATAGCGGAATGAAATACTACAAGAAGCCGCAATGGGAACGGCTACACACTCAATCTGCAGAATACGTACAGAAACTCAGGAATAGGTATGACCACCGGGCCGTAGAACCGAAGTACGTAGTCGAATTTATAAAATTAAACATTAAAATTCTGTATTGGGTTTCTTTGCTTTGTATTTTCGGTAGGTCTGGGTTTTGCCGTGCAAAATCTGCTTAGACTTTCCAGTATATTACAAGCAACGTGTTCGTTCATGGTATTTAGAATATAGAATTGGGATATCATATGTTCTACCCATGTCCTCTTCATTTCTTTTAGGCCTTTTTATCATCTGACTCGTTATTTTCCTTGTAGGTGCCAAAGAGAATGTACGAGTTTGTAATGGTATGCGTAGGACGATAAGCTGTCCTGTCACAAGAACAATGACAGTTCATGAAGCATTTTATGGCAAGAAACGTGGTGAAGAATGCAGAGGAAAATTATCTTACAGGGATAGTGTTCCAAACTGCAAGCAGTCGTCAGCATTGGACTCAGTTCGATTTTTGTGCCACGGACGCCAGTCATGTGACTTAGCGGCAGAGAGCGCATTATTTGGAGACGATCCTTGCCCAGGAGTAAACAAGTATTTGGAAGTAGTGTATTCATGTTAATATCCAAACAAATGAAAGTGCAGTCCTAATCCTATATTGCTGCCGCTGGCCCTATGACAAGAGCATCGTATAACGAGAGCACGGGGTGGCCATATCGTCTCTGGATGTGACTGTATCATCTCCCGGGGTGACTGTATTTCTCTGGGGATAACTGTATTGTCTCTGGATGTAACTGTTGTCTCCACGTGTGACTGATCTAAGGAGACCCTAATGATAAGCCTTCAAAATAAGAATAGTATTAACTGGATGCCCTCCGGTGATTGCATACAATATTTTCCTATGAAAGGGGCTTGGTCGATTCAAATAAGTTGCTGCTTAGTTCAAGGTAGCTCGTGTACACTTCCAGCATCAAGAAGAGACATATTTTCTATTGCAATCGTGTATATAGAATAAGAAGTTAGCGTGCTTGTTAAACATTAATTAACACTTAATTCCCCAGGTATTTAATCATACAGTACATTTGCTTTGGCTACGACAATGCAGATTTTGACTTTAGATGCAGGCAAATGAATAACTCATGAAACTATTATAAAATGTATTAACTTAGTGTTATCGCGTGAAATAATGACAGCTTAGAATAAAACAACTTAGGAAATACTTTAATCGGTAACGAGAAACTTAATTAGATGTCAACAGGTAGCATTATTCATAGTCTGTTGTCATTTCACTTAGGAATATCTTTTGTATTTCGAAATAGGAGAAAGAGTAACATTGAATTCAACCTACTTTTGTATACCTTTCCCTTGAATAGATGTCCCTCAAATAATCAAACAAGTGTACCCTCAAACAATAGCTTTTTTCAAATAAGCACTTTATAAACGATAAGTTTATTCGAAACAAAAGGCAGATAGTTTTCACCAAATTCCATATAGCTCAACATTGATAATGTTATTTCGTACAGATGGAATTATTCCTTTGAGGATAGTGACATCATTAATTATTTGTCATAACACATTTACCCTGATTGCTGTTGCATTACGCATGTTACTTTTGCACGACGTGGCTCGTTTATTGAACTTTAGGTCCGTTACGTATATTTTCAACAAAATGACATTTTTCAGTCAGTACCTACTCTGTCGTTTTCTTTCTAATAAAGTACTTATGCTATTGGAATCTTGAAATTAACTTTCCTGAGTTTTCAATAAATACCTGTCACGTTTAACGTTCTCGCCGAAGCACCTACGAAAAATGCAAACAAATTGAATGAGCCAGATATTTGCTAGATAAATCCACATGTAACGAACTAACCGATAAAAACGATCGAGACAAATTAATAACGACCAAAAACACAGTTTACTTTGCTGCTAATATTCATTTTAAACACGTGTTGAAACCTTCTACATTTTGTATCCAATATTCAATTGCTTTACACACAACCACTGAGTGCCCGGCAATAAAATTCTGAACTGATACTTCAAACTACGTACCGATTGGACAGGTAGATTGCCATTGAAACGAGGTACGTCTCTCTTTCATTATTTTATTGGCTTCCAGATCGTGAAATCTGTAGCAATGCATGAAAAAACCCCAAATGAATTACAAATTAGAAATAAAATGATAGAAATTATAGAAAGTTTTTATTGTAACCGTGAGATGGTAGCCAATACTTGTCCATTAGGTAAATGTAAGACAAATAGATGGATTCATTTGTAATATATTTATTATGTACCTAGATATATTTTCAAGTAGTCGTTAAAGTAACTGAGACGTCTTGTCAGAAAAGCATGAAATTTTCATCTCTTGAGCTGTACATGTACATTCAGATATGGGTGTCAGTGCTATTTGTATTACTGCTCCCAATATTAAATATCTAAAACACAATTTGTAATAAAAACACTTTTCAGAAATTGATTGTCTTGTTTCTACGATATTTACCATTATAAATAACATGCTGTACAAGGTGGGCAGGACACGGATGCGTGGAATGTCGACTTAAATTGCGGCTTGCTTTGAAACTGTTTATATGATCAAATAAAAGCTAGACAAAATCGGATATCATAGATTTGCAAGTGTTCATCCAACTAAAATAGAAAGAAGCAAAATTGTCAGAAGGCTGCATGGCACAAATGCATAATTTTAGTTCCCAGGGCAGTTACGTTTGATAACCGTACCCCCATATTTAAGAACTTGGGATGATTTGGTCTGGAGCTGACTCGGAGAGCAGACTGAAGGCTCTCGATTAAAGCAGAGGAATAAGTATTTTACGTTTACATGCTACCAAACCGTGTTTTTAAAGATCAGGGTCATAGTTGGTGAAGTTCATTTTGTTTTAGAGATGAGATTTTGCGTTTGTATTTTAGCTGCAAAAGTTGAGGAGCTGAAAACGCTGGCTAGAAACTGCTGAAAAAGAGAATTTGTCAGTCCACCTATTAGAGAGGTTTAGATACCGTATGAAAACAAGGACGAGTTTAATACTGCGCTTGTTCTCTGTGCATCAACAGCGGGAATCGCCTTTGATACTCCTTATACATTGGCGCGTTCTCTACGATTCTGTCGATAATCTCGTCCTGCGATAAATACGTTTTAAGGTTTTTAGAAATAGGACGTCGAATTATTTTTCAAATATTCCTTAACATATGCTAACCTGTTAGACCGTAGAGCTTTGTTATATATAAGACATTGATATTTCAAACAGTATACGCGTTTGTAGCCATTGGCTTCTACTCACTGGTTTTACCGAAAAAAGTCGTCGAGCTGTTCTTGTGATGTAAACACTAGACCCCAACCTCGCTTGTACTCGTACTGGATCCCAACCTCTCTACTGAAGTATATTCCACTCAGTCAACAAGTTGCCTTCAATTACCGAAGGCAACAACTGATGCTCCAGCAGCTTATAGCCTTTTCAACTTTAAAGTTCGTCATCTTGAAATACATTATGTCTCGCCGGCGATTGATGAAAGCTCGGCTAGAAATACAAAGACTGTTCCAACACTATTGCTTTGTTTCAAGTCAAACCATCAAAACTGGCAATAGTACTTAGTGCCCCACTCTTGGCCAAAAAGAGGCATTAACCAACGTTTTGGCATTATTATCTGATAATACATAAACCATAAGAGTAAAAACAATCCTTGTTTCTCCCACAGTGTAACCATCATGCCATCGGTTGCCGTTAACCATGTAATTAACGAGCCTCATGTTGTTAACGAGCATTTTTTGCATCCATACAGTTCTATCAAATCAATGTAGTTTTCACGAAAATACGGTCAATAAAAATCTTTCTGCTCAAAATAGCCTTTGTTTCTAACGTAAATGCTCAATATCGCAACCTTCGATTGAACAAGTGAAAAGTGTGGCGAAAAATGTTGTGATGATAGGCCACAGGATGCAGCAGCAGCAGCAACAACAACGCGGCCGTAGGGGTCTAGAGGCTAAAGTCAAAGGTTTTACGATGAGATATTCAAATTTCCAACCGTAATTCAATGACGCTATATATGTAGTTTCTCTGTTGATCTAAACAGTTAAACAGAAGTGATTAGATTTTAATTCAATAAACACCTCATGTTCTCTTACGCAACAACTTGCCTGTATAGTTTTAATGACGCACACTGTAACTCTCGACATAATACTATGCTGTAAAATCCTTTCAAAAGGAAAATGGGCTCCTTCGTCCTTTTAAAATTTCTTGAGAGTGGCACTTGAAGAAACATGTAAGTCTCCCCCACTCGATTAGTCACAAATTGAAGCTTTCTGTTACGTCTTGCAATAACTGCTGAGCTTAAGACCTGATCAAAACAGAAACAGTCTCGTAGCAAGGCTGGTTTTGTGAAGGATGTTACTTACGTTCTGTCATAATGGAGTCTAAATAATTCGCTAATCCCTCGCCATTTCCTCGGTAGGTCTTACCCTTGAAACTTTATCTCCCTCTGTATTATCAGTTAAAATAATACTTTGGATCATATATACATTAAAAATAAATAACATTAAAATATCTTATTCTTGTATGGTTCCCTGGCAGCAAGTCGACTAGTTGGGAAGACAAACAAATTGCCTATTTAGTAGCAAGAAAAAGTAAAACCTTCCCAATGAACCAAGGAGTGAAACAAGGATGTGTATTGGCACCTACCCTCTTCTCACTGTACTTCACCGCTATGCTCAACTCCATGGATCAGGACCTGAGGAAGGATGTGTTTATATGCACAATAACAGATGGCAATCTCTTCAATCTTGCCAGGCTTAGTGCCCACACTAAAACCCGTGAGACCTGCATAAGGGAGCGCCTCTATGTAGACGACTCAGCCCCGATGGCTGACAACTTAGAGGACATGTAGATCACCGTTTTGCAGGTGCCACTGATGAGCTGGGACTGACAATCAACATAACTAAGACAGAACCTCTTTGCCAATCCATGCCAGGTGCCCATGATGATCCTCAGAGCATCACGGAAGCTTTCTAGACAACGCAGTTGTTCACTTGCCTAGGGAGTACTGTCAATGTCACCAACTCGGCTGCCTTGAGGTGGAGAAGAGGATTCAGTCTGCTACTAGAGCCCACAGTGTGCATCACAACAGGCCATGGAGCCAGAACAACATCAGCACAAAGACTAAGGGCATGATCTTCTCAGCTGCGGTCCTCCCTTGTCTTTTGAATTAAATGGAGTGCACCACCCTGTACAGGAAACATATCAAAGCACTCGCAAGGATAGAGCTTAGACATCTGAGAGCAATCTTCAAGATCAGTTGGACAGAACGTGTTCTAGAAATGGAAGTGTTGCGCAGGGCTGGGATGGTTAGTGTGGAGGCGCTCATAACCACATCACAACTCCGATGTGCAGGACATGTGTACAGGATGCCTGACCACAGATTGCCAAAGATTGTGCTGTACTCTGAGCGGAGCGAGGGACGTAGGAGCGATAGTGGACAAACGTTGGGCTTCAAAGAAATATGAAGAAGGGTGAGATATCGCGTGACACCTGGGAAGAAGCAGCATTATCCAGAGACGGCTAACGAGGTTTGTTAAAGAGGGTTAAAGCTTCCATAGAGTATCAAAGCGAGCAAGAATACCAGCATGCCCACGCCTGTAGACGTACAACTGTTACTGCTGGTGAATTCTGCTGCACGATCTGTCAGTACTTCTGCAGATCACTAGCGGGTCTGCAGGCCTACACGAGATTCTGTCGTGGAAGGTTCTCGGCTTGAGCACATACAGTTAACGTCGGTCACGACGAACGGTAT
>JANTCA010048143.1:0-18431 GCA_024741275.1 Chironex yamaguchii
TAATATGTGACGAAACCCAGCGGTGGGTAAAGGGAAATTCATTAATTTTTTCTGTGTTTCGGCTTAAGCCTTCATCAAGTAATACCAAAGACTTTGGAATCTGAGGGTATATATATATGTATATACACATGTATACCCATGGTTCAATTTATCAATTTGTCCGTAAAACAGTGCTTTTATGCGTAAGAGTAGAGCATAGTATATATGTTGATAGAATGAAGTCAGGAGAGGTCAAATCTACTACATTCTTCTTCCCAGGAATTTTTTCAGAATACCCCTTGTGATGTTAACACTCATAAGCAAGTCTTTAGGTAAAGGATTTCAGACAGAAAAGGCAAAGGTCCTCAACCAAAGGTCAAGAAGCAAAAGACTACTAAATAGCTAGCAGCCGAAGGCAAAGGGGCAAAGGCTGCATAGTAATGATTTTCTCTTACCAATTGAGCAGTATAGAGCTATTCATAAAGGTCAAAGGTCAACTACAAACAATGAAGTCTGGTATACTATGTAGGCTTTTGGAGTAAGTGTATACTATGATCATTACCACAAGTTGAAAACCATTTCCTACCAGCAGCTAAATGTTTCAAAACTGGTGTGCTAGTTAAAAGAACAAACATCATGCATAACGCAAAATGGCGGAAGGACAGTAATAAAATATAACTCATCCCTCGACAATGCCGATAAGAAAATAAGACATAGGGTGCAGAAGGAAATCAAAATCGTATAAAGACAACTAAGTTCACAAGAAAAAACAGTCTGAAAAATAGATTATTCTTACCGCTTTCAAGCGCAAAATTTTCCTCTTTCAATTTGTCTATCTGATTTAAAAGCTGTTCAGTTCTTTTATTGTGACTGACAATACAAACCAAAAAATAAGTAATAAAAACTGAGCTATCAATATTAAAGAATATAAATTTAGTCCAAAATTAACATGTACGAAAGATACCTAAAAATACGAAGAGATTATGCTAGATGTAAAAAGTGCTGATAAACGTTTTGCACTAATTATGTTTATAAATTGGTGCTAAGACCAGCATTCATGATTCTAAAACATTGATATCCACTAGAAGGAAAGAACAACAATGTTTATCTTCTATTTATTTGGAAGCTCAGAAGAGACAGATAAAAAACATCACTTGTTTAACTGTAATCAACATTACCAATGTGGTGGGCGGGCGTGTTGCTATAACTGCCCCATGACACGCAAAATAAGGTCCATATCCAATAGCTTCCACAGGGCTTTGCTTTATACTTAGCAATATTAATTCAGTCTTCCCATTGATGCTCTATGAGTCCATTCTATTCTGACGTAGCTAATATTATCAATTCTCTTCTCTAATACTGTACTCTTTTGTACTTAACCTGTAGCCAAAGAAACTACCACTTGTTGGAAAAAATTTGGAATCCGGTTAAACAATGTGACCAGCACGAAACAGTCATTACCTGTCTTCTTTGTCATCTGTATCACCAAATCGCCTGTGTAAACGGAGTTGCTCATTTTCCAATAACAGTGTTGATTTTTCTTCCTTCAGTAATGCCAACTAGTAACGAAAATTAACATATATTAACATATTAACATATTATATTAATATACTACATTAACATATTACATTAACATATCACAGTGTTCTATATTGAAGTCATTGCTCTAGTTACTCATTCTTGAATCCTTTTCCGACTGAAAATTGATCGGACTCGGAAGATGGCGGACATGTTAAGGCTCGTCCATCTAGTTCTCCTAATTATCTTGGGTATTCAGGTGAAAAAGATCGCTTTCGTCAGTTCAGACACAATTGGATAGTCCATTCAAGGAACTTATCGACACCAAAGGATCCTATATTATATCGAGTTTATGGCAGTCAAGGGAAAAAAGTTCACAGTTTACCACTGAAGCGTAAGGCAAAATGTTATTTGCACGTTGCGTGCAGCTTGTAGTGATACAGAAAGCTGCCCTGGCCCCATTTGTCAGAATGATAAGACCAGAAATATTCCTGAAACGAATTCAGTACTTGGAAAGCGGGGTATTTTCCACCAAAATGTGCGAGATTGGCTTTTGAACATAAATCTGGTATCAGTGTTGCTTCAAAGCTTTGGAGGTATCGATGTTTTGACACTCAGCAAAACGCATATCGAAAGTGGTGACAAACACAGTGCAATCTACAATACTCCAAGCTACTCATTTGTTAGTAGACCATGAAAAACTGGAAAGGGGTGGGGGTCGTTGCCTTTTATATTTTTGGTGATGTTACTGGGGACCGTCGAGAGGATATAGAGATTGAGGAAATTGAATCTATTTGGATTGAAATTTGGCCTTGCCATAAACATTGCAAAGGTATTCTAACTATTGCCGGCCTTCGGACACTTCTAAATACCTGCATAAAGATTTCAGTACAGTATTCAATTCAATAATGGCAAAGGCCCCGAGGAGTCCAAGGAGATGATAGTAAAGGGGACATAAATGTAAATTTTCTTATCCCAGGAGACAGTAAAGGTTTAAAATCATTCTTCCAAGTATTTGGGTTAAAACAAATAATGGAGAATAATGGAGACAACATTGACTGATGTTGTTCTAACAAAGACACATACAAATATCACTGATGTCATAGCAACCAGCACAGGTGACCATGACATGTCTGGGTGCATCCGCAAAATCAACAACGGCCATTTTCATCCAAGGCTGAGTATTTGCCATGACTACAAGACTTATAATGCGGAAAATATGAAATCTGATTTGGAAAAAAGTTGACTGGACACCATTCTATAGCAGAGAAATGTGAACGAGGCATGGGGAGAAGAAGTAAATAAAAAGGTCACTTAAATTATTTGTAGTGTCTCATCCAAGCAATTTATTCTGTGGATTGGAAACTAATACTGCAGCTGACTAGTGTCTTGAATCTTTCAGTATTGAAACTATTTAGGCAAACAACAACCACAACAAACACCAATGTACTGGTGGGAAAAAGGCTTTGATAGTACACACCTGATCTTCCAAATCATGCAATTTTTGTGCTGTTTCTTCTTTCTCAGCTAGTAATGTTGATATTTGCTCAATTGTTTGTTTATGCTGTTTCCAATAAAAAGAAGGGAAAGAATAAAAAGGTAAGGCATAAATGTGTAAAAATAAACAATTTTCTTGATGTTCAATAGACAAAAATTCAATAAGGAATGCTTTGTTAAAAAATGTAACATACAGATATATCCAGTTTCATTCAAAAGATGAGCACACAAGATGAGCTACTTAAGTTGAATTATTTCAATAAGTAAAATGTGAAAGCATGTATGGCCTCCCCCGGTTGTTGTTGAAGCAATAATGGCACAGGAACATAAATGAAATGGGAGTATGATGAGTTAAGGATGTATGATACCCAATACAGAAATAAGAAGAATCATGTTGAACTTCAAATACATTTGCAACTACCAAAACAGACTGTTATAACCTGTTCTGTCTTACTATTAGATACCAGTTATATACATATATGTCTTTTCTTCTAATGTAACTTTGGGTGCAACAACAATTATTACAAATCATAAACAAAATCATTTTCAGAATTTTCCATGCAATTTGGTGATATCGATGAATATATAATGACACATTAAGTCAGTTAGAAGAAATTACCTGAAAATCATAATCTTTATAAAATGCTTCTGTGTCTGAAGATCTTGATAAATCTCTTGCAGTTGTACTCATCAGCTAAATAACAAGAAGATAAATCTTAACAGTAACAAAAAATGTAAAAATCTTATCCACCCAATAAGAACGGTATAACTACAAAAACATGGCACAAGAATTAAAAGAAGAGGCTTTTTGAACAACTTATTTCACCTGAGATTATCACAGAACTGACAACGGCTATCACACAAATATTCTAGCTAGAACTAAGAGTGCAAATACCAGAGTAAGTTTTGTGCAACTGTTCAGGAGGAAACTATTAGCAAACTTCTCGTGTCATATTTGCTTTTTAGCTTTGTTTGGCCTGTGTACTTTCAATGTTAAGCCATGGAAAAGAGTTCATGCTATAAAAGGTTGGTTTGTTAAGAATGCCAAAATGCTTTAACAGCATTTACTGCAATGTTACACTCGCAAAGAGGGTTATGAAAACTGGATCAAGACTACAAACACACATGCAAGAGGATTTAAAATCATAGACAAATTGTAAGCAGGAGCAAATAACAAAAGGTATCAGCAATATGAAAAAATATGCTAACAAACAAATAAGACTGCCCACTATGGCCTGACAGTCATGGAGTATAATATCCATAAAAGAAGTCAGGAAATAGAGGTAATGAAAAGCTGTATACCTTTACATATAAACCAGAGCAACAAGGCAAGACAAAGCAGATTTATTAACTCCTGAACATCACCAACAGATAAGACTCAACAAGGTGTGCTTCAATAAACTTATTGAAAGTACACACCTCTTGAATAGCATTCATGACAGCATGCTGTACAGTTTCTTCTAGTCCCATGATAACTTGAATATATTCTGATTTGAAAGAAAGAAAGGCTTTGTACTATCAGATATGCATACACGGCATACTAAATCCTGTCATTAACAACTTAAATATGACAAAATAAATTAAGGACAACAGTGCATAAAAAGTTTATACTATTTTAGAAAGTTATCAGTCAACGTGTTGTAATAACAGTGTGATTGAAGTTCCAATTTCTTTGTTATCATATAATTGCTCTTTGTAGCCTAGGGCATATATATTGCATTTTTCTCAATGTTCATCTCCAAAACACCTGATCAAAAACGCACAAACAAAGCTTAATAACTGTGAGTCCTTCCTCAAAATTGTAATACTAGCATATCACCTCTAAATGTTTCATACAAGGCAAATCTGGTGTCCAAATGTCATTTACCACCCTGTTAAAATAAAATTAATGCAAAAGCATTGAAAACTTAATAAAATAAAATTCACTAAAATCAAGCCAAACTCTAGATAGGTCTTTCACAACATTTAAAGGAAACTATCAATATTTTGTGCTTACCAAAAGCTAAAATATGAAAAAAGTTTGCTACTAATACAAGACATTCTTACGTTCTTTCTCTTCACAATTAACTGCACATCCTAAGATAAGCTGGATCATTCTTGCCAATTCGGCAGGTGTTGCATTTTCAGCTGTAAAAACGTAAGTTAGTAAATATAAGCAAACAAATGAGTGCAAACAGACAAATAAGCAGATACATACAAATCTGAATCAAACAAACAAACTTGTTTTACTGTTGGACATAAATTAATGAATAATCACACGAGTGACCATACACGTACATTGAAATACATACTACCAATTAAATACCAGATTAATTGCATGCAAGTAACAGACCTTATACACAGCACTAAGACAAGTTTTTTATTAGTTGCATTACAGCACCATAAAGAATTCTGAAGATTCTAAAAGATTATTCTTCTTACAAAGATCCTCTCTAAAAAATGTAATGTCTGCCTTAAGAAAAACAATGTCTTCATCATGCAGAGTTTATCATGCTCATATTACACCCCAATAAAATTCCCCTCACTATTTCTACAACTTGCAAAACCAAGTTGATTTGTCCCATTCTCCAGATTTCTAACTATAAGGCCTTAGTCATGTAAAAACAGTACATTATTATTATGAACCAAACTTTAAACATACAAGGATAATAAAAAAGGCCTAATGGAGATCCCTAATATTAATGTTACATTCCTTCCTATAAATTTGGTGAGCAAACTGCCGATCTTTATTAACAGTCCAATCACTTACATCTGTAATATTAGATTGTCAGGGGCTTGTACTAGTGGCAGCAAAAAGTAAGATCAAACAATCTAATGGATTCAGCAGATGGAGATGGTGCACACAAGCCAAAAAAGACCTAATAACCAACACCATTCATCAAGCATTGTACATAATTTGGAAAAACTGTCAAAGAGGGATAAAGGAAGTTCACTTCAGGAGTACTAAAGAAGGTTAAACACAAATTGCAGTGCAGGACTGTTGTGGACTAGGTCAGGAAAGCATATACATACCAATATCAGCTACATCAGGATAATTAAATCCACTTAGATCTTGATTCAAGACCTTTACAAAAAATATGACAATTGTTTCAAATTAAAACCAAGTAACATGAGCCTTCTTTTACTCTGGCTCCCATTTATCTAGCCTCCAGTGTAAGTGTACTGTTTTACGGTGACAACATCACTTAACTTCACTTGTAGTCTAATGACATCTGCTTATGATTACCATATTTATTTTGACTATAGTTTCCTTCTTATAAACTCCTTCTTGACAAAAAATTAATTAACTAACCATGAATACATCACAGAAAGAAAAAATAAATCAACAAATCATATCAACAGATCCTTCTTATATGCAAGACAGCACAAAAATTACAAAGTATAAATTGTATACACCAGAATACTAGATATAAGTGAACAGTTTTTTCCAACTGATATTGTTTATGCCGCATGAAATCAAGCCTATAATATAAAATAACGCAAAAAAGGTGATTACCTCAGAGTAGTAATCTAAAACACCTTTCAGCACTTTCTTCAGATTGCTTAGCTGACAAAGAAGGATACAGATATCCATTAAATATTAATCTCAGATTTTGAGCATTGGCCCAACGCATTGAAAAATAACAAATTTTAAGCAAGTGCACATTTTACTGATCTATCTCTGTTGATGTTACATTGGGCACTGACATCAAGAGGAGGTTAGCCATCATAACTGGACACCCTGATGAACTTATGGACTATGGAAAACATATGGACTACTAAGTATATTTAAATATGGATTGACAAAATTCATTACTTTAATTGGACTATATAGATGAGAAAGATGGCGACAATGCTAAAATTATATTGCACATTTCTGCTTTTGAGATGCAATGCTGCAAACAACTGCCAAGACTAACAAGGAAAGATACAATCACAAATAATTGAGTGCAATAACAAATTTGGAATCTATCTATGCACCACTTATAGAGATCACATACAGGAGGAAGCTACAATGGCCTGGCCATGTGACAAGAAAACCAAGGCCTTCTGCACATTCATGCATGGGCTCAAGAGTAATATGAGCTCAAGGAAAACTAAAAACATCTTGGGTAACTATGATAAAGAAATGGAATGGAAAGAGTGTTATAACTTGCATCACAGAAGTTGAAAATTGGAAGAAATGGTGGTGAATGGTTCATTCATCAAAGTGTCCTAGCAATCTAAGGAATAAGCGCATGATACAAACTGATATTTTACAATTGATAGCAATACAACATGATCATATTCATATCATAACTAATTAATTTGTTACAATGTACAGGAAATTGTCTTGGCTATATAACTTACTCTAAATAATGAAAAAACATTTCAAGATACCAGTTATAACAACTTGATGAACAGCACCCTAATGGAAATGTTGACAAACTGTCATTTTGTTTCTGACACTGTTTCAGTTTTGTACTTACAACAAAACTAATATCCAAATCACATTACTGTTAGTCTGTAGGTCATCTTCAACTTGTCAGATATCCACAAATCTGATTTTCACAGACCTGCTTTTTATAAAGCACTATTCCACTGGCAAAGGAGGGACTGAGAATCTTTTCTGGATTTCATTCATATTGCTTCTGAGAAATAAATCATACATTGAGTGTGGGGGTTGAAACCGAGATCTTCTCCTTGCCAGGAACTTGCTCTGACAACTGAGTTACCAGGACATTGTTTCTCAGAGGTGAATTGAAGAGGTCATGATTTGATGATTGTGTCATTACAAAGGCATTGAATTTGCACATCTCGCAAGCTCCAGATGAAACCATCTTCTTCAGACTTGCTTCAAAAGTCATGTTCTATTGGAAATCCATTCTGAAGCATTAAATGGGTACACAAGTCCTATCTCTGGTCAACATATCTTTATACTACATTTACTATGAAACAAAGACAAAATTTATGAAAACTCTGCTAATTAATGTTCAGTCTTTCCTATATGTGTGTTCAAAATATTTTGGGAAATACCTTCACAATCAACTCATACAAATTCAGCTAAGTTTACTACCATTTCTTTTACTTTTTAATTGAAAAACTCTGATGCTAACATCTCAGCTTTATTCTCTGACTTTTGTTTAGTTAAAAAGCTCATGCTGTCCATAGCATCTTAAATACACTAATGGAAAAGTTAACTGTTTTCCAACTTATACCCTGGTCAAAATATTACAAACAAAATCATAATTAAAAAATGGTCCTGATTTGGATTCCTTGTCACTTGCAATGCTCATAATCTTAAAACAATTTTCAGTTTTTTGAAAATTTTCAAATTATTTTTAAGCTCTTTCAGTTCTACAAAGCAACAAGAACTACAGTATCAAAATTTGAAAATGATCCATAGCTACAACGAAAGCTATAGAACCAATATGTTACCAAATATATATACCTTAAGCCTGTAGTTGTCAGATACTTCCCTTTTAATCTTCGACATCCAATCTGGATCAAACCACTCAGGAGCACTAATACAAGAAGAAAATTATCGTTAATAGTTTGACAAAAACATCATTTTCACATTTCCAAAAAAATAGGAACAGATTGAATAAAAAACATAAAGAATCAAACAGACTAATGCAATACAAAAATGTAAAAATTTGTTCAAAATATTGTCAAAGCAATCATTGAGTAAAGTTTCATAAATGACTAAAAACACGACTAAAATTTCACAAAAGTAAAAAAATATTTCACACTTTGGTATGAACATAATTAACTTAAATAAAGATGTGAAAAGTTGTGAAAGGAGATTAAAATTCATAAGATGAAACACAAAACATCCTTCAGATTGGACACTCAAATTGGAGACTCAATCAAACTTGGAAGTAACCAAGTCTGATGTGCTTGGTCAAGGCAACAGATATTAACCAACTCTGGTGCACTTAAAGTAAGAAATAGTACACATGCTGATCACTTAGACTTGTAATTACGTAAGGCATTTAATTTAACAATTTTAAAAAGCGATGTTTGAATTGAAGTCGCAGCAATGTTACAAAATATGACATGTCAATTGCAAAAATTTAATAATACTTGATTAAAACTCAACATATCCAGATTTTCAATCAAACATTGTTTTTTACATGGATTTAATTCCCTAGCTGCATACAACAAATGTGAAATACATTTTCTGCCTAGGCCTAAGCAGTATTATCTAAACTTGACTATGGTATATTATAGGCTTTCAATGTAGGATTATGTTCATGTCATTAACTCAAAGTCAAGTAAGCACAGCAGAAATAATTTAACACAAACTCTTAAGATGAGATAATTAATGGGATATTTACATTTGTGTTAAAACTTCGGCCATTGCTACTCCATCTGATAAGTTAATTGGGGTTGTGTGCCCTCCTTCAATTCCAGGGAATGTACCAAGCTATGAAATTGAGATCAAAGTAAATACAACATTTACTACTTATGATGCAACACATACACACATTCATACAGATATATTTGTCAAGAATGGAGCACTACCACAATAGCTGCACTAAATGGCAGCCAACTTGCAATCCTCAGACTCAAAACCCAACACTCGAAACTCTGTGCCATCAAAGGACAAAGGCTTGGTGAAGGGCTTCCAAAATCCTTGGTATCACCAAGCAGTGGGTTAGGGCAAAATTCATTAATGTTGGGAGGGTTTGTTCAATATGTAATAGAGTGCTAAACATCGAGGGGAAATATTCATAGATTTAAAAATGTATTTCCTTAACACTGAGTTTCATTTATTCATGGTAAGTAAAACTACAACAAGGATTAAACTACCTTTGTGCTATAGCATACAATAAACAAGGTTTGGTGAAGGTGTTTCAAAGTCCTTGATATCACAGTATGAAATATAATTGACACTGATTAAGGCTTAAATTGAAGCACAGAAAATCTAATGAATTTCCCCTAAACCACTGCTGGATTCAGTCCCATGATACCAGGACTTTGAAAGTCCTTCAATATATCTTTGTACCATGATGGGACAGAGGTTTGACTGTTGGCTTTTCAGTCTGACGACTGCAACTTCATTATGATTTTGACAATAACGGTGGTTCACGATGACAGTAGAACAAAACTAACAATGGTGACAACATGATGATGACGGTGGCCATGAATATGTTGTTGAAGAGGATGTTGTTCATAATAACACTGGTATTGTAATGGTGATGATGAAGATTATGTTACTAATACAATGGCAATGATAATACTGATATTTGACAGACAGCTAAGCATTTGTAATTCCAGGTGTAAGAAAGCACAATTTGTGGTCAGATTAGGAAGAAAGAATCTCAGGTATACTGTGGCTATTCCATGGACCCTAATTAAAGGTAGAAAGTGTGTATAGCTGTAGGCCATAAGAAGAGACAAAATGGACCCACTTATCATTAGTTAAAATGTATGTAATTAAAAAGACCACAATAACTAAGCCCCTACAAGAGTCGTGTATATGGTAAGACTAAAAACACAATGCCATAAATAAAAGAAACCATAGGCGAATAACCTTTTAATCAACAGGGATTAACTTTTCCCTTGAGTGAATATGCCAACTATATATTGTTCATACAATTTAAGGTGTTCCTTATATTGCGCTATTCAGATTAGTATCAAAATTGCTTTGACAGGCTCTTGATATCTGACGTCCAAAATGTCCTAAACCTTAGTTACCACTGAGCATAAGATCACATGTCTGGCAGAATGTGGTGTAACCGTGTACAATATGGTAGCCAAATAACTATGCGAAGACGTACTTCTTCGTAGGAAGTACAGTAACAATAAATAACGGAAATTAATTGCCTATCGTATCTCTGGGCCGAAAGTGTTTGGTAATTGATACCGTGGATATCGTTACAAGATAATGGGCAAGTTTTTTCGTTATGACAGGCCATACGTGGATCTTCAAGACTTGCGCCAGAGGGATTCAAAGTAAGTGGACGATATACTTCAAATATCGAACGGAAAAATTTGATAAAACTTACCCAGAGAATAAGATGGTTACATAATTCATCCGACTCCATAATGACTGGTATTGCTGATACTTTCTGGTTGTGGAATGCCTGAAGTATCCCTAACCAAAGCAAACGGTAGGCTTATTCACTATTAGTCACGGCTTTCAGTGCAGTGAAACTATACCTCCATTCATCCGTGTCTTACCTTCATAGGAATGTTAAGCTAGGGTAGATGCCATTAACGAAAACTTTTCAGTCTACGGTAACACGTACAATCAACCGTCCGAAATTCACACGTACAGCAATGAATGCTACCTTGGAACAGATCACCGACAGTTAACTATTCATCCTTATCAAGTATATGACTTAATAAGCCAGTCTTGTTGAAATTACCGTTCACGGATGGAGAAAGATGAAATCAACAATCAACCGAATATTTACGGTTCGGCTACCCGGGAACAAAAACCAAAACGCAAAACAGTATCAAAACTATGGAATAACGGTCCAGTGACTGTAACTACTCCTTCCTTGACACACTTTGGTGTACTTGCCGTAAAAATATGATCAGGCTGTGACTCTCATAACACACGTCGAAATTCAAAATTTTGTTGACGGCAAGTCTATACCAAAAGCGATAGAGCGGGCACTTATTTCATAATGGCAGATCATTGACTTGAAGCCTGCGGTTAATGAGTGTCGGTTTCGTGTGAATGTCGAAGGAAAGGAAGCATATTCCAGTGAAACGGGAAAAGAGAAACACAAGCTCTGTTAGAAGACTATGGCATCCCATCGGGATTACGGCTATCCTATATGATACCCCTTGTAGTTAATGCTTTACCATTTTAGGGTAAATCATGACATCATTACAGCCTGATGAGAAGCCCCAAGTAAAAGGTTTGGGATCGATTCTAACATAAAGCTCTCATCAAAGCTTTTCTCGCTTGGTTTTTTGAAAGTTTATGCATTTTTAGAGGTTATGGCTCTTTACAAACTGTAGTAAACATCACTGCCAAAGAGCCAGACTGGCCCTGTAGCTAACCTAAAAATCTTACGAAGCTCACAAGCGACACCTTAGCAAGCGACCTATTTCAACCTACAGCTTGCTGAATCACTTTTATGTATCCTATAATAACGGCAATATGAACGGCGTAGGCACAAGGAACGCTGAGGAAATGAAATTCGAAAACCGCATAATTCCAAAAATCTCGAACTCTTTCGTGAATATCTCTCGTACGTGAGGTCGTAAGAAACATAACAATAGCAGATTTTGAATCTACGCTCTAAAGTGGCGAAAAGGAAGAAAGTGGCGGCCAGGCAAAGATTTCTTATCAAATGCGACATAGGACATTAAAATAGGCCCAGTAGTTCTAAGGACCATTCGGTTTACACACAAAGACAAACAAACATTGAGTACGAAGTATCTTTTTCCCGAAGTTTCCGTAAAGCTGAGAGAATTACGATCGACTTACAGAGGTCAAGTCCAAGAACAGAACTACTCCATGTGTCCACATCATGAAAATCTGGGGATCGAGTCTGAGAAACGACGAAGCAAACGAACGAACGAACAAACAAAAAAGCAAAATGATGTCGATCTTTAACAGAAACCGCATTCAACACATGTCGTTCACTACCGCTCACAACGTAAGAAAAAAGAACCATTTTGTGAGTACACTTTGCCTTGTGTGAATCAGTAAAAGTTTAGCGATATGAATCTAAAGAAAAACATAACATCGCTTTAAATATACACTGTTCAAAGTTTCCAGTTATTAGATACAAGAAAATTAAGCGCAAGAAAAAATTATCCCAAATATGGATTCGAGCATGGTAAGGTGTCTTTGATGAAGCACGTTTGTGCATGTAAATGTTTCGAAAAATCCAGATTGATAAAATTAATGCAGTAGCAATTGATAAGCCAGGCGTAAAACTTAATCTACTAATAAAAACATAAACAAGGCCAATAACCATAAGAGAAAGATACATGACTTTAACTAATAAGCTATTATCCTGAAGTTTCGTCAAAAACGATTGACATCTTGAGAGAAATTATTAGACAAGACATCATTACAAAAGTACATGCAGTATTTTAGTACAATGCATCACAAAAAGAAAGCAAAAATGTGCAAAGGTGTAAAAACACTAATTATTGATTAATGTGTTGGATTTAGAAATTCAGAAAAGTTATTTCAAAATTTGACAATGTTGAAAGCAGAAAGTTTTATGCAAATTGACCATTAGCTTTTACAGAAGCAACTCTGAACGAACGGGAGGACAGAACTGCAGAGTAAAGTCTACATTCCCTTGTCCCTTGTGTCTGTGTCTGTGACAGCTAAGGGTTTATTTCTAAGTATTCTTGGATAACTTTAATATCAAGATTTTAACTAGAGTAACACTAGATATGATCTATTACAATGTTCTTCATAGTAAACCAGATACACGAAAAGACAGGAAGAAAAGAGCACCACCTTCATCATCATAATAAACACCAACATTATCATTATTTTCATCACTATCTTAATTGTTACCATAGTTTTATAATTAACATCATTATCAGCACCATCATCATCATCATCATCATCATCGTCATCATCATCATCATTATCACCATCACCATCACCATCATCATCATCATCGTCATCATCATCATCATTATCACCATCACCATCACCATTATCATTACCATCATCATCATCATTATCATCATCATCATCATCATCATTATCATTACCATCATCATCATCATCGTCGTCATCATTACCATCTCCATCATCATCATCATCATCATCATAATCATCATCATCATCATCATCATCACCGGTGTTGTTGTCATCCTTGACTTAAGAAGTAATCTCTACAAAAATGCCCTTTCCTGTCTCTTTTTGTCTAAACCCAGGATAGGTCGGCAATGCAGACGAAGCCTTCGTGCTCTCACGTTCTTGGGCGTCCACCAAAGCTGATGTATCCTAAAAGGTGCCATTGTGTCACTTATACATTTGCCTGTCACTCTGGCCACGTGCCACATTCTTCGATATTGTTTTAGTCTGGCTTGTATAATATCAACCATCTTAATCTCCGCAGAGTGCTCGCTTTGCATGCGGAAGGCTGTGGGTTCGAATCCTCGACCGGGTCATACCAAAGACATGAAAAAATGGTACATAATGCATCCCTGCTTAGCACTCAGCACTCACGGGATAGATTATGGAAGTTAAACACACAGTGCTACTAGTGGGCAAGCCTGCTACTGTAGCATTCACTGTAATTGCACAACTGTGTGGCCCAAAGGCTAAAGAAACGGAGATCTGCGCCGCTGTAACACACCAAATGGTGTGGGAGAGCACTTTGAGTTTTTTTTATTATCAATATGCACGCTATTTGTATCAAAAGCATTACCTCTAATAAAAAGCTTTCCAATGCCTCCTGATTAATACCCTCAGTACCAGGCAAAGCAAACTTGAAAGGTAAAGGGAATGACAATCAGAAATGAAATATGTGCAACTTACAACATCCATTTCATCAAGGAATGTATCATTTAGGTCTGTCTAGAGGAAGTGTTTCGGCCAGTTCCTGTCCTTACTTTAAAGCTCCCCCCATCCTGCTTTGCGAGACGGGTAAATGAGGTAAATGTGATTGGATCAATATGATAAAAGAGAAGAAATAACTGACTGTGATTGGTTACCGGTACCGACAGATCAGAAAAAACAGTTTAGATAAAAAGCCATTTTTATTGACTTTACTTGGACAACAGTAGTCATAGCACATTCTTAGCAATCTTCCCTTTTGGAGCAACATTTCACATCACACTGACAGATTGGTTGGTACAGAGGAGCCCAAGGGAAACTTATAGTTACATTGGTACGTAGGAAAAGAATAAAGGAATTGTGTTTTGGGAAAATGCTGTACAAATCCTCTGCTTTGTAGCCCAAATGCTTGCGTTTTCTTGCAACTTCTGCTCAAATAAACTACATAGCATTGATATTGCATGCAAACAATAACATCAAAAATATGAAATCATATTTGTAGATAAATGGCTTGCTAGCCACTTTCAACCCTGGAAATATATTCTCCGTGTTCTACCTCTAAACTTTCTTTGACTATTGATTCAGCATTATTCTAAGAATTACTCGTCATACTCTACTTACAAAAGAAACAACAATCAGTAGGTCTTGATGATTATTAGAAATAACATATACTACATTTTCTCACATATAATTTACAACACTAAAATAACAGTACAAGACTTTTGATTTTGATGCAACCAGAAACTGGCGAATTAGATGTAATCTTAAAAATAAAATTAGCATTATGCAGGAACACACAAAATGGGATTTATTATTAATCCATCTGCATGTTGCTTTCTTCTAATATAATTGATCTTCACTGAAGATATTAGTTCATTACAAGGATCATATATACAATCCACTAAAATTCTTATCAAGGGTTTAACAAATAGAAATGCATCTATGTAGCTTTCTTCTATAATCCAGACATTAACTCAATTTCAAATCTCTATGTCAGGTATATCAGCTTAGTTAAAGTCTACGTGAGCCAATAAATTATACTAGGTATATGTTATTGACCAATGCAATAAGAATCAGATAACATTTTTCATTTTGTCATCGGTGGTAGAAATTATTAGCTTCTATTTTTACGTGACGTGTACTTCTTGATAATAGGAAGTATTTTCTTTCAATCATTTCTGATTGTCAGCTATGGCAACTCTGCCACTTTCTTGGACTACTAATGGGATGCAATGTAAGTTGAGTTTTTCATGGACAGCATCGGAAATGGTCTTTAAACCCCCTTCATCGACTACATTCAATAATGATGTCACTGCGCTCAAAATGTGACTGTTTCTGATCTGCGATTTTGCAGTTCGGTAACTTTCAACGTCTTGTACTGTTCGGTTGAAATTTTGATCAGTCTTCATCATATCTCGTTCAAATTCTTCCTCAAAAACGTCGACAGGATACGGTGGGGTAGTAGTCCCCAAAGTCTTCATAATATTTGGATATTTTTGTAAATTCGTCATCCAATTTCTACCTCGTCTCCAGGCTCTTAACTCTTTTTTGCCATCTCCAACAATATTTAACCAAATATTTGCAATCCACTTTTCACCTCTGGTAACATCACAGTGACCCACCAAGGTGCCTTTATCCAACTGTCCAACCATACCACTTTTCCAATCTCGGTGATGGTTATACCAGAACACTGCTTTACCTTGCCTTGGTCGAATTACTACATTAGATGCCGTACACCGATGCGGAATATTGCAAGAATCTGAAGCATTCTTGGAAAAGATCTGTGGTAATTAAAGGGCGTAGTAAGAAATAGTTACACGAACGAAGACGTTATCAGTGAAATTTTTGAGATTATAATTTGGTACAAATTCAAACTTTTTGGAATAATTAGCTTAAGCCATCTATTGAAACAATACTTCGCTACGAAGATGTTATTATAACATCATCCACACTTTATTGTTTGTCATAGACGTATGATCCGGAGGGCCTGAGGGACCAGCCCCCCTCCCCCCTACGTTTTCCAAAAAGTTAAAAAGTGCCCGTTATTCAAAGAAAAAATGCTCCTTTTGTAGAAAATATCCCTTTGTAAAAGAATTATGGTTTTGGTATTTTCAAAATGTCTGTTTAGATTTCCCGATTTTCTTTAAAATTGCTCTTCAGGCCCACAGCAAGAAGAGAGTACCATGCAATTGTGGAATCCGAAAATGGCAATTAAATATAATAGCTGATGACAAATTTTGCTATTGCGTTGCCTTAAGTCTAATCAGAGAAAAAGGATCAGGGTCCTAATCCCATTTTTGTGGTCAAATTATCTTTGTATTCATGTGATATTTTTGTGAAAAATCCCAAAAGTCATCTCTTAAAAGAAACTCTTACCAATTTTGAGTACTCAAATATGCTGCTCTGGCTGACTATGCTGCAAGATAATTTTTGTTAGCTCGTCAAAGAGCATGGCATTTTTAAAAATATGGGAGGGGTTCTATGCCCCTTTCTTGCCCCTCCCCTCTCCTTCTAATATGCTATCGAAGTCGATGTTCCTTGATTCTTAATAAACTGATTTCCTATAAATTACCAACTTGAACAGTCCTTTTGTGGGATCAAACTAGAAAACTACCTTGAAAATTTGCGACATTGTACTGGAAACATACTGAAAATCTTTTTAATCCTAACATTCTTCAGAGTCTGAATAGTCACAGAGGCGAGTGTTGATGTATGGCGACCTTTTTATGTGCTTAAGGTAGGTATAGATATATTGCACTGTTTTATGAGAAACGTGGATCGAAACTAGACAATCAGAAACAATAAAGAACAAAAGACCAGAAGAAAATAAAAAACCAAAGCTTATTGGAAGATTCCAAGTAAAAAGGCAATATCTTGGTCTTGGTTTTCATGTTTTAACGTAGACAGACTCCAATACACTTAAATGGAAAGACGATCTTGTAATGTCAATTATCCAAAAATTATCGCCTTTGTACATTTTAGTGCATTTGTGAATTTTCACTTCAGAACATCAGACGAACAAAGCTTTTAAGTATGTTTCTAGCGGAATGTTGTAAATTTTCAAAGCAATACAAGTTAATACAAAATGTAATTTGTACACGCGAAGATTTAATGGACAAAATTTGCAACGAGCGAAGCTACGCAAAGCAAATTTCTGGCGATTCCAAATTTCTATGATTGAATTTACTCAATTTGTTCTGATTATACCTGTGATTAAATTAATATATTTGCTCTTCTTATACCTGGTACGATTTGGCCCACATGTGAAATTCACCATGAATACGGTTTTTCCCAGGAACCCACCATTTCCCGAAGATTTGGGATCCAGAGTTGACCTTTCCGGAATACTTGATTAATTGTCCTCCATCACCAAGCTCAACGTATTTCTTCTCAAATCGAATTGTCTCACCTGTTCCAAGAAATTTAATATGCATATTTTCTGTTTTAAGTGAAGTGATTTAATTAATGACTTATAAAGGTTAGTGAAGGAAATATGAAATATAATTAAATAGAAGACATAGCAAAAATCTCGTAGAAGTGGTTATCCAAAAATGGAAGCCAAAAACAAGGACCTTATAGCTAGCCTTCTTGCAAAAATAATCAACATTCTCTCAAAAGGTAGATTGAAAAACAACTTGAAAACCTTAGACAAGCCTAAGCTGCCGTTTTATACTTTTCCTTTAAGGGACCTCAGTTCAAGTCGTATTATCTCTAATTTTCACTTCTCTTCTTTGTTCTACTGCCAGATAAATACCTATTGCTGTTATCAACATTGCTGCAACTTGTACCGCCAGGAAAAGACTATTGGCCAGGGAAGTTAAGAAAATGAAATGGAAGCTTGTCTATAGGTTGTCTATATTTTTGTTGATGTAGTTTATGTTAGGAAAACGTTGCTGTGACTCATATTAAGTTAGTTGATAATTGTTGCTGTTGGTTAATAAAGAAGGAAATCAAACATTTTTGGATTGCTATTCGATCA
>JANTCA010048154.1:0-18431 GCA_024741275.1 Chironex yamaguchii
AGTGTATTTTGCATTATATTTTGCATTATATTTTGCAGTGTATTTTGCATTATATTTTGCATTATATTTTGTATTATATTGTGCATATTGTTTTGCATTATATTTTGCATTATTTTTGTATTATATTGTGCATATTGTTTTGCATTATATTTTGCATTATATTTTGTATTATATTGTGCATATTGTTTTGCATTATATTTTGCATTATATTGTGCATATTGTTTTGCATTATATTTTGCATTATTTTTGCATTATATTTTGCATTATATTTTGCATTATATTTTGCATTATATTTTGCATATTGTTTTGCATTATATTTTGTATTATATTGTGGATATTGTTTTGCATTATATTTTGCGTTATTTTTTGCATTATATTTTGCCTATTGTTTTGCATTATGATTTGCACTATCATTTCATTATCATTGATTTTCGTTGCGCGACTGGCCTCGCCAATTTGCGACATCCTATGCAACATCATTGTCTAAATAGAGACCAGATCAAGGGATGATACAATGTTAGTATTTCCAGGAATGAGGTTACTGAAATTAATTAAATCTTAATGATATCAGTCAGGAGCAAACCGGTCGCCATTTTGCTTGTCATGCTTATCCTGTTTAAAAATAACACGTGCTAGGAGTAGCTATGATGTCGACATCATTTCTTTAAATACTTATGACCGGACGCATTCACAAAGCATCTGGAAGGATGCCAAATGGTTGGGTTTTTTCTCCAGAAACGTATGCAGTCATTGTGTATGTATGTGTTCGTCTAATACAATGACGTAAAAAGATGAAAACAACTCGGCGTATTGGCTTTAAAACAAATTTAGACTATCATGTCGTATATTGTCTATGCGTGTGCAGCAGCAAACTGCTTAAGGTTATTTATAAATTATTTGCTTGATGATTAGTCAGTGCTAGGCACGCGTTATTAGCGTGTACCATGCATAAGCATTAGATAACTGAGAAGCAAAAATTAATAACTCAATAGTCCATCAATTATACCTATGCGACTGTCTACAAACTAGCGCATGCGCCTTCAAGGCATTATCATGAAGTGGCATTCCATATTTTACTTTAATGTAGTAGAAGTCGAGCACTGTAAGGAATTTGGGGACTAAATATGTGCGTTCTAATCGGCCTATTGGCATGATATTATTGTATTTAGCGGGCAGGTTGTGTTTTCAGCGGGGATTGTTTCTTGCTTGATTTGTTAGTTTCCAAAATGTCTCAAAAAGTTATGAACGTATCGTTCTGTAATTTTTACCATACTTTGACCCTATTTTTGAGATGACCCTGATAAAATCCTGGATTCTGGATCACTTGAAACTTGATATCGAAAAACCGCAGCTAGTGAGGACGTCTACATGGGGATAACAGTTTTACCATGGTGCCTATTAGAACAGCCCGTATTTGGTAATGATATCTTTATAAAACCACAACCAGGGAATCATCGTGGGGAAACCCCTATCAACATATCATCACCAACCCGTATTACTCTTGGTCATTTGAATTTTTGAGAGACCGAGAATACAAACTGATATAATTGGCTTGGCATAAGTTTGCGCTGCCCGAGAGCTTCTAGTTAAATTTAGAATAGCCAGTAAACTGTCCATTGTGTGTAAAGGAATTGTTAATCAACATTTTCGATTTGCTTGTAACTGTTGACGGAAGTAATGGAGAAGTTGGGCAATATTACTTAAGATAGGCTATGATGTTGAAATTACTTCGAAAAAAAATTGATCAGTAATTAAATTTACTATGAAAACGGAGGCTGCAAAGTGAACTTAAACTGTGAATAATTAGTTTGGGTCAGCTGAATAAAGTATTTTTCTCATTTCGTGCTAATTTTCATCAGCAGGCTGTGTTAAGATTTTATTCCTATTACAATGAAATATTATTTGTATAAACAATAGCCATGAATTAATGGGGGGGCGTTGTAAAGGGGATACACGGATAATAAGTTGAGTGTAGTTTTTTTACAAGTATGAAGGTATATGCATTAATAAGTAATAATTAGCTTAAAAACTCACGCAAGTTCTGCGAGTTACCCAAGTAAACTAGTGGGTTATCCTTAACTCCCTGTGATGACGTCGAGACCACTCATCGAGGTATAGGTATTCTTCGTAACGGAGAATTACATGAACTCTACAGAAAAACGAGTTTTTTCAAGCAGATCTGAAATTCATCAAATTATGGTGTTTTCTTGAGGAGATAGAAAATGTCTTACTCGTCAGAGAAGGGACGTAATTGTGAATTACAAAACATGGTCTTTTTCAGAAATAAATGTCGTAGTGACATTAGGTTTTCAATGTGGATAACTACAACTTCATGTGTTTTTATCCGTCATAGATCAGACATTTCATTCGATTGAGTTATCGAATTAAAAAAACGAGTGAAAATGAAAGACTTCAACGCCATTGAGATGCTCGATGAAGTGTCGAGGCTGGTGATTGACAATTTCATGTATTTTTTTAGATTTCGTCTGTAATGTCAGTTTTAATGATGCATCTGTAGAAACGAGCAGGAAACAACAGCAAATAAGATTATGCCTTAGCATACCGAACAAGTCAGTAATAAATACCAACACTTTTTCCTTTTATCCAACAAAATGGGAAACATTCTGTTGAGATAGTTATTGCTGGAGTGAGCACTGACATCGGGATCACATTTTCATTTCTTCTACCTACAGTGTGATTGCTTCGTCTCCTAGCTCACCTTATTGCCAGCTGGTTATCATTGCTGGCTTCATATGTTGCCTGTTGTAGTGTATTTTTATTCCGGGAATACATAAATACGCATTTTTATTGTAACGAAGAAGTTAACATGTAAAAGGCAATCGTTAGTTAAGCATGAGATTGCGTCATTGTTACTCTTAATTTGTGGCTTTGAACGAGAACAAGTTGACATCATTATCAAGTGAAACCAAGTATGTCACGCATGCGTACTACGCATGGTCCATAATGCGTAATGATACTTGAGAGGCTGCTATTGTGTAACCGTACCAGCTTAGAGGGCAATGTAGCTTTTAAAAGGTAGCAAGTGATAAACAAATGATCAGAATGACTAGAGATGCAAGTTACTTATGTACTTGAGTATACCTTATTGATTACAAAAGATCGTTCAGAGTTCCCCTGATTGAAAGTGTCGCATTTACTACCACCTTTGTTGGATTTCACGATTACGTATCTTTGTTTCGACCTAAATAGAAACGAAACGCTTATGGTAAGTCACGTTAATAAAGTGTATTGCCAGTTGTCTGTTGTTTGGTGTTGTCTTGGGTGTCTGTTGTCCATTCAAAGCATACTTGCACATTTTTATGATTTTAAGGGAAAATCCACCTGATCATTAGGAGTGCGAAATAACTATTGACCATGAGACACTTGCCTGAAAACATGTTGGCGTATCGTATCACGTAACAATTGTAAACTTTCTGTTTGGGCATGCTTAAAAACCTCCGTCATGGCATGTCGCGGTTACTCTTCAGTCGCCTTTTGAGCTTTCGCAGAAAAGGACAAGTTGTTTGAGCGCTGAACAGGTCAGTTCTTGTTTATTGTGTTTTTAAAATAGGATGATTTAGTCGTTGTTCTTTGTTAACAATTTCAAATAACTTGATTTCCTTGGCTCTAAGCGTTTTTATAAACTGAACAACCTGTGTCCAGAAATAATTTTAGCACCCTGTAGAAGTAGCAGAGCTCTTATGTTGTTGACTAGTTTGCGTTGTGGTGTGAAGATTTAGTTTTTGAAACGAAGATTCTGAGACCTTAAAGTTTTTCCCAAATGCTCATCCAGTAGCTAGCAGAGTATTGATCTTATGTTCTGTCATTCAAATATGCCATCATTTCACTCATTTTTCATTCGTGCTTAATATTTGATCAATTGCAGTACTTGAAGGATTGACGTGAATGAGTGAGAATTTATCGAACATTTTGCTGAGCTGTTTAGATCTATAGAGAAGACCGTCAAGGTTGCAATCGAGATTTTCGGACTGTAATATCAGTCAGAGCAGTGAAAGAAGACCATTATGTGTATTTTTATGAACTTGATAATTCGTTTCATCTTTCGTGAAACGGCAGACGTAACAGTTAACGTACTGCTGATGGTTAACGACGACAAACATACAAAGATATTTGATCGAGTGACAGTAGGTTTTGTTGCTGCATACCTTCAACTGTACTGCAAGAACGTAATAGCACAAAAGCAAAACCTTAATAGCAAACAGGTCAAAATGTGCTGCTGAAGAAAAGAATTTAGTGAACAAAAGAACTAAAACTGTACAGCAAATTTGTTTGTTAGAGGGCAGCACGTCGGAAATTTTAATCTGCGGTGACGTAGTTCGAGATATTTTTGTCAACTGCTGTTATCAGTTTCCTTATGGTATTTTGTAATCAAAAATATACACGTACAACCATAGTAATTAAAAACTACGGTTCCATTGAGATATTGAACTTCGTATTGAACAAATCGGTTGAGTTTTGGGGGATCTTGGATGGACAGTGTTGATTGGATGTTGATTTGTAGAGAAATGAGTCTCTCGGTCGACTAATTGACTTCTGTTTTCTTGCGCTAAATATCCCAGTTTATTGGGATTGTTTACATGGAAGTAAATAAGATACAAATTAGGAGATAATTGCTAACTTGAATGAGACGCTTTGCCTGTTTAGGAAGCAAGCAATTTTGAAATAGAGGACGAGTCCAGTCTTGCCAAAAATGCTATTGAAATTTGATGTCAGTACATGGAGGACGTAGTGGGTTGTAAAATAAATATTCCAGTTGTAATGCCCTTGAAACAAATTTGTTTTCCAGGTCTTAACAGTACGCTAATAAGACTGTGGTTTTGTGACAGTGAAAGACAAACAATGTGCCTGAAATTGGTACAATGCATGAGGCTTTAGTTTGGTCAAATCCATGATCTGGTGACTTGGAGATTTTAAGTACTTTTTGCAAATCACTGAAAGCATATTGTTGCTGTAAGAAGTTGTTGTATTTTTAGTGATGTTTTCTAGTTAGGTAATTTAGACGGTCGCAGATCCTCAAGTTATTGGTACTATGAAAAAAGCAATTGTACTACAGTGTCAACCAGGGAATTGGACTTAACAGTTGCAGTTGGTTTGACCTCACAAATTTCAAAATCGTGTTGCTTGTAGCTTAACTAGCTGTGCCACTCTAGTAGGGTCAATTTCCATTTAATCCTTACTACCATGCATGTTATTGGGCTTCGCAAGTTTGTACTGAAAATGTCTTGTAATGTAAGCAGTCAAACCACACAGCGAAACGTTTGCTGCTAAATATATCTCCTTTGTGGTCACTGTTGTTGCTTCTACTCTTTGATTTTTAAAATTTACCTACGGGTTCCACAACATGACCTTTACTACTTTTACATACTCCTTGTTACAATTTCCAAATTATGTCTCGCCCTTTTCCCCGAAAAGCCCGTCTTGTACTGATGTCTTCCCTTAAATAAGTACTCTAGACTACCTAATAATCATTTCCTCCCGATGATTAATTAGTTGGATTTTTTCCGACCCCCCATTGTTATTTCAGCCCCCCCTGTTATTAAATTTAGAGAATCAAGAAATGAAAGTTTTTTAAATAGTGAATTTTTGATTTTCCAAAGGACTCGTGCTTATTAATAAGTGTATTCACTTCAGTACCTATTTCCGGGAACGGAACCACGTACAGAAGTGCAAGGAAAAGTGTAAAAAAAGTGAATTGCATATGAATAGATGTGTTGGTTTGAAAAATTTACTTTACATCTGTGTTTTCTCTTTAGAATCACGCCCATTTTTCACCCCCTTTTATTGCAACCCTGGTATTGTTAATTTTCCAAAAATTTTCCACCCCCGATGCATACCACCCCCCTGATTATTCGGTACTCAAGAGTAAGCGCTGTATTGCACAGGGCCATTGGGCACAACCGTTCAAACTACTAAATATTGTTGCCAGTAGATACTGTCTAGTGACATTTTTCAGCAACGAACACTTGGCGACTGTCCCCAACCCGAGTGAACATGGCCATGTAATGCTGGGTTTTTTTGTCGTTTGCTAGTCAATTTACTTTTACGATGCCCTTGCTGCATTTACCACAGTTTTATTGTTGTGCTGGGTACGAATGAGGTGGCTGTTTATCTCAAATGTCATTGGACCCTACGCAATGCCCAAACGTGAGTTCAGATATTATTAAATCCTCTTATATGCAACTGATGGAGATGACTTTCAAGGGAGTTGCAATAAGATTGTGTTAGAATGAGAAAATTGGGGATAACATCATTGACAACAACATCATTGACAACAACATCATTGACAACAACATCGTTGACAACAACATCATTGACAACAACACCAATGGCGCCGCCAACAACTGGCACTATTTTAGTTCTTAGCTGGAACGTGCGTTTCTTAATGTTACTAGCAAATTGGCGTTGGTATGAAAGTCATTTTAAAATCATAATAGATCGAAAACGCTGTTTCATATCAGTTCCTTGATTATTACACTGGGTAAATTATTAGTTTGATTTATATGCTGCTTTCAAGGTTCCTTTGTCTTAATTTCCTTTATTGGTCTGTTTAATATCTTGAAGTAGACGTCAGAGATTGGCTTTAAGTTTTTACGAATTACTTAAGTCTTTTATACCGGAGAATACCCTACTTTTCAACTCCGACATTACACAAGAACAGTAATGTAGAAGAAGTACAGTAAATAGCATGAATAGTACTGCATTAATTTGACACAATAGTGAATAGAAGTCAAGGTTTGTTAGTGGTATTTTTCTAATATTAGTTTCACAACTCAAAAGTTAATTTGGTTTTGAGTTACGAAGACACAATAAGATATACTTGCACTATGTTTAGTCTCTTGAGCGTCGCTTCTTTGTCGAACATTGGTAATTATTGGAGGTTTAGCGGCAGAGTGGTTGCATTTCTACGTTTCCAAACGTGTAGCGAAGCACTTTACCATAGTTGTACATGTTTATTCGTGTAGGGTGAAATTTAGTGGTTATCACTCTGGACCTTTGACACTGCCCAATACCCACTGGAGGTGGAGGAAGCTGGAGGTAGACTCCTACTATATGTAAGCGACAGAATTTTAACTTCGAAGAAACATATTCTAAAAAAAAGATAAAAGGAGTAGTCCAAATCGATGGTCTCGTGCTTCGTATGTAAGGAGACTGTAGAATCCTCGTTGAAAAAAAATGAAAAAAATGGCCAAGAATTAGCGTGACAACCTTGTTTTAACGTGCACTCCACGGATTCTTGTCCTAGATTTGGTGATTAGAACCAGCAAGCTCGTATCTTTACAGTCGGGTTTGAACTCCAAAGATTTTTAATGAATAAGTTGGTCTGTTTTGCTGATTTCTTGATTTAATGTGAATACCTTACTTGTCATGGTTCCTGTTTTGTCTTCAATTATCAACAAATAATGATTCTAATTTCTAGACAAAGGCACCGCTTATAGTACCCGGCGTCGTGACCATGAATATCGAAGTCAGGAGGTCTCTTTGTTGGCACTTCGGTCACGAAAGATATCCTGTTTTGATTGGCAACCAAACATGTAGTTTGTCCCAGTGATAATTAAGATTTATTTGTATTATGAATGGAGCAATATCAGTACCATTTTGCCATACAAATGCAGCGTCTCAGTGTAGCAAGCATTTACCTGTCACTCTGATGTTTATATTTTGGACGAGTAGACTTAAAACTTGCGTGTAGGAGGACGGTACGCTGACCAGAGCCTCCCCACCTTTTTTGCTCTAGATTAAGGTCTATTTTGTTCGAACGTAATACACCCTAGATCCCCAGGATGCATGTCAGCGTAGAAAGTTCTATTGAAACAATTATCGTATTCCGGTCATGTCAGTACTGTAGAATACGGATGGCAAGATTATATTAGTAGAAAGAGACATACCAATCGTCTACGTAATAAATCCTTTTACTGTAACGTTTACCCGAGATGTGTCAAAATTTTGCTTTTCTATTGATGTTGTAGATTTTTAAAAGTTTATTTAGCTTTCCCTTGCATCCTTGCCACATTTAAGCCTACCAGGGTGTTTGTCTACCTACCTACTTGTTTTTTGCCTGCTTGCTTGCTTGCTTGCTTGTATGTCTAGTTGGCTATCTGCCTGCCTTATCTGTCTGAATAGAATTAAGATTTTAATTGTGAGAACTGAAGCCGAGTTCCACAACTGCAAATTTTACGCTTTTCCTTAGCTCAATAGGAAGATCGAAAGATTGAATCATTCATCGCCAATAGCCCGCTTATGTTATCTCGTGTCTGTTTATTAGCATATGCGCTTACAAGCGACATGTATTTTGGTCTACTAGGCATCCACTTATTGCCGTTTGCACTAATTCCATAAAGATGTAGAAAAGATGGTCTTGTTTAATGAATGACAATATAATTGTTATGATATATCTGACGTATGTGTCGATATATCGATGATGTATTTTTATATGTTTATTACTTAATTAATTTTTTTTTTTTATTTGTCTATTTATATATTTACTTAAATATTTATTTATTTATTTGTTTATCAATCTGTGTACCACTTTATCTATTTGTCTTTCTGTCTGTCTCTGTAGCCAGCAATGTTTGCCTCTGTGTGTGTGTGTGTGTGTGTGTGTGTGTGTGTGTATTCAATTAACTGGCATTCGAAGTACGAAATTTGTGCCTTGACAGTAGTATCTCAACTAAATTACCAAAGGCTAATCAACCCTAGCTCCACTGTGATGACATAATAAAATAAATTAACCTTTAGCATGAAGTAAAGTCAAAGTAAACATGTAAAAGGTTCGTTGGAAGTTTATGTCTGACTGCTAGTGACTTCAAAGTGGACGTTTTAATATATATAACGGCGGTCATATCTCATACCCACAGTGCTTGCTTATATTTTCACTGATTATATGATAACTGATGAAGGATATTGTACACACGCTATATCCCAGTCGAAATAAACTTTATGTTTAAGTCACGTACGTCGTCAAGTGTCGTTTAGTCGTCTCTTAACTGTTCCATGTTGCAAATATATATTCACACGTAATGTAGATGTTTCAAAACAAAGTACTCAAAAGCAGCTGTCGATCCCTGCCGAACCATTACCGTAAGAATAACATGCACTGTACATGGCTTGTAACAAATCAAACTATAATGTAAATTTTTTTTTTGTCGTACGTGCTTATCGTACAAGGCAGGTTTGTTACAAAATGTTTATGTTTGAGGTGACAGTGGCAATGGTGTAACAGGTTAACCAGTAACAGGTTGATTACTTCTGAACCATAAAAATAACACGTTTATGACTCGTATTATGGTAGATTAACGTGTTCAAGGTGTAAATTGCTCCCACATTAAAGTGTTGTCTCCAGCGTAATATGCACTCGTTAGTCTTAATTTCAATAAATTTATTGTAGTGTATTACCTCATTATTTGGTGTCTGCAGATAGCACGAATGATGAGATTTCAAACATAATGGTATTACCTGAAGTAAAAAGAAACCACCATATTTCCCCGCTTTTGGCAAGCGATGGTCCTCAGGAGTCCTTCCACGCTCTGTTTTTTAGAATAACTGTCACGAAATTATCAAATTTCCTGATCTCTAATGGCAAGCACGATATCGCGAGATGCATTCCAAGCCAGAGGAAAGGATATGACTCGTAAAATTTTAATTGGGTGGAGTCCTCGGACCGCATTAAATCCCCACCCCCGCACACACTTTATTTACCTTGCCCACGCCACTGGGTAGAACGTGTTAGAGAAGCGTTGGTAGCTAGAAAGGGTTGGGGACGATTTTTAGACCACGCGCTTTTGTGTTGCTAAGCAACATCTTTTAAGGTTTATACTTATTTATACTTATAACTAAAATCCGACTTATGAAAGCAATCGGTTCACATCTAATGACACCTGAATCCCATATACCGTAAATCCTCCAATGAAAGCCCCCCTTCTTTTAAACGCCTCCCTCTATTAAACGCCCCTTCCCACAGTACTTGTGTTTGACATGATGAAAGAGATTTTTTTAATTTTGAAATGAACGCCCCTTCTTTTAAACGCCTCCCTCCAGTACCCCCCCCCCCCTCAAAAGTCAAAATGTTAAATTAACGCTCCGGGCGTTCATTGGAGGATTTACGGTGCGTTATCAGAATTGAGGTTGACACCTTCGTCACAAACATCTTTTACCTGACCAAAAATCTATTTAAAGATAATTGGAGTTCATCAGATAGTCATTGCAATGCCCTATCTAAACCTGACGTTGATAAAATTTTAGAGGAGAAGAGATTGAAAACCATTATGAATTATCATAAGGTTGGACTACTTAGGTACAGATAATTAGACAGAGTTATTACAGATGAGCTGTAAAAATAAGGCCAAACGACTAAGATATAAATGTTGAAGGCATGCTTCACATCGCCGTAATCCGCCGTAAGTTTACACAAGCACCTTATTAAAACACAATTTCGTAAAATGAAGTGTGCATTAATATTATCTCTTACATCCTAGTTTTGTAAGTAAAAGATAAAAGTATTTTAGTTTAAAAATATGCTGGCCCTACTTAACTTTTTTGCCTGTTGTATTTGACTTCACTTTACACGAATTTTATCAGTTTTAACCACAGTTAAGAAAGACGAAGCAATTTTTGTGAATTGTTTGGTTTTTATGATTACTTGAGTGTTAATAGTTTAGCGGAAATGCCAGAAAGTAAGTTTTTACTGAAAACGGAAGGCACTTTTTAGAGACAAATGCAGCCGAAGGCATTTTGGGCATAGCAAACATTGTTCGACTCAGTTACCCTGATGGGCAGTCTGAAATATTTTTGTGTAATCTGAAGTTAATATCGAAACAAACGCAACAATTTGGAACATCTTACAAAGTGCAATAACGCCAATGAATAGTAGTTTATCTTTGGCGCCAAAAGATTTATCATTATTTATAGTTCAAGTTTTTGCAAACGTAAGCTCAAATAGTGGAACTCTTCAATACGTCTCAATTTTCTTAGGATCTAAATGACATTTTCCGGTTTCAAGTTGCCAAATTCTTTTATGATGTCAGATGGACACATAATTACTTTGGTAGGCTGGAATATTTGCCCACCACGCCTCATATAGAATGCACCAACGATGGTCAATTTGTGTGTTGCCACTACTTACCTTTTTTACCAATGCAGCATTGAACCAACTGGTGAACAACGCGTTGTCGTCGAGCCTGGTCTAGAGTGCAATTCCATCGTTTGCGTAAGTTAGTCCAGGGCAGAGAACACGTGAACTTATTGGGAAGCCAGTACCTAGTTTAGAGTGGTTTTTCCCACTAAAAGTGGTGTTGTAATTTGAAATGCAATATTAGCGGGAAAAATAACGCAGTAAAATACCTCTTGAAAATTTTTTATAGTCATTCAAGTCAATGTCAAATAGCTTTCCTATACAAATTGTTATTTTACCGTGGTTTTACCTTTTCCCTTTCCTCCTAACTACATAAGTGATCGGTCTTCCCCTATGATGATGTCATTCTTCTCCTGCGTTTGGGAGCACTGAATAGAATCAGTTGGTTTTATTAAAAATATCTCAAATTGATGTGGTGTCATTTTAACAGAAATCCCTTAGGCCGGTATGGCCTCACAAATCCCCAAGGACGCTTCAAAGTTTAAGGGGGCTTGGAAATTTGGCACTGATGTAAACACTTAAGAAGACCATTGTAGGTTATGTTTTGAAACTGCACGTCGAGCTGAAAGAGAGGGACAGAGCTAGAAGCGGCCAATACTCGTGAACATTTGTGTCAATTGTGTTATATATATTATGTTTGCCAAGCTAAATAATGCAAAAAGACACCTTGATACACAGGAATAAGGAATAATAACTCCTGGAAGACATTTTGATAAGGTGTAGTTGCCTTAAGAAAATAGAATTGCAGGTAGTTGTGAAATGATCTGAAATGAGAAAGTCTCCTTCTCTGGCAGCTCTAGGAGCAGTGCATGACAAGATGAGATTCCAAGCCTTTACTAAAATTATGCTGCTAAGAAAGTGTGGTTGGTCTAATTAGTGACGGGCAGCAGGCATGCAAACTTTGAAGGCAGAACTGACAGACACGCCACTACCTCAACGCCAGTCAGGAACGATGTATGGTTATTTCAGAAGTTGCATACCGATAAAAAGCCATGCTGTCATTGCCATGGCATCCTCTGTATTGTAACCGTGAAAGACATAGAATATAAATATATTCCCTTGTTACATATTTCGTTCAAAAGAGCATGACCAATAGTCATACATAAAACACGTAAGCTAATTCTACTTCTTTTATTTTAATCAATACTTTGATGTGTGGTTAACACCTTACTGCATTTCATCATCACCTCATCGAAGTGAAAAGATTTGTCTCAAGTCAGACTTGTTATTGCTGCGTGGGGATGGTTTTGCAAATGAATAGAAATTATTGAATGTGATTTGTTTGGTATTAACATCTGCATTCTGAGTAGATGCATTGTATATTTTTTACTAATTTAACATTAAACTAATAATAAGATACAAGTTTTGTGGGTAATTGCAGGTAATCCGTTTGCGTATTATATTGTTGATGTAGGTCAATGATTAAAAGCTTTGATTAGACTTCTGGTCCTCATTGCTCGTACCACGTGATTAGACCCCCCTTCTCCTACTAATTACGTCTTGAGTCAGGAAGTAAATTTACAGACGTTGATGATTTTTGATAATACCAGTAACCTTGGCTAAGCTTACGTTTATTTGTTCAGAGTGATGTCAAGTTAGGAGTTTAGTTCAAAGTGAGCTTAGAGTACAATTGACGCAACTTAGCTCATCAAACATTGAATAATTTATTTGTTGAAACAACTTGCTACAGTACGACCGACAAACGGAATATTAGGAATGCGTTATGCTCAAGCTGTCATTAATTACAGGTTAAAACGTAAATTGATATGGGCATCTGTGTTTGGCTTTTCTTCAGTTGGATTTGAACCAAAAGGAGTGGATCTTACTGTAATGGTAACTGTGCCTTAGTACATTTTGGATTGTTGTCATGAGGAGAGTATAACTATTGATCGCTTAGTTACTTGTGCTGGTTATAAATGGATTGAGGATAGAAGTTAAAATCAGTGGTTCACTAAAGCGAAATTTTGTGTGATAAACGGCAAACGAAATCTCTATTAAGAACTGCCATGGGTGTAGATTGACAGGTTCCAACCAGGATCAATTTTGATTTCGTTGAAAGTAATAGTTAAGTAATAGTGAAGTAAAATAATATCTCAGTTGTTTATTGCTCTGTCAGATCTTTTATAACTCGGTAATATTTCCTCTTCAGCCTGCCCAGTAATGCGGCTTTCAACAGTCAGTTGTTTGAATCAAGTGGTGTCCCGCCAACTTATCAGCCAGACTTTCCTTATCATTTCGGTTCATTATCTGCAGCAGTGCTCAAGTTGCACGTTATGCTTTTCTTCCATAGGAGGAAAATCTCGTTATCACCATTTTGAAACCATAATATTTCCTAACCTTTGCTTAGTGAAAGTGATTGTGAGTTAATTATTTAGATCTTTTCAAGACATGCGTTCAGGAACTCGAAGTCATATTGTGATTCATTTCTTCGCGTTGGTCAACTCTAGCTCACGGCTGTCAAGGAACATCAGTAAATTTGAGACGAATCGGAAGTGATCTCATTCCTCAATGTTAACTTTGTAGTTGTCGCTGATTTGAATGTCCAAGTTCATTCAAACATCCTGTTTCTATGAGAAGATATGAAATACTTCTTGAAGTCGTCTCAAAATACATTGCTAACCCGTTACACGTAAGTGCATCTTAGGAATCCGTGTCAGTAAGGTCGATTTCAGTTGTGAGTTGTTGAGGTTATTGGACTAACCTCGAAGCTACCTTAGTAATCCTCCAGGAATGAGTAAGAGACGTGTAACAGATTGAGAGTTATTGTTGAGGTTTGTATCATTTTTTGACTTCCACTGAGTGTTAATTTTTTTTCAATAATAGTTAACGATCTCTTTAGAAGTCTTTATTAATCGTTTGCTGTCGTTTGTATTGTTATACAAAGTAACATTTATTTGTTATGACGTAGTTTCAAACATCTGATTATCGCACAGTAATAAGAATAAGAACACAAGAGTTCCTTTTATGCCATTAATAGTTATCGTTTTTAACTATAAATGTAGTTAAATTTTTTGTATCTCTTATATTCATATAGTGGTTGGTTTATCATGGTGTACTGTGTGTACTACTGGTTACTCTTGTAATGCATATGAAGTTACACTTTGGTAAACAAGCTTCTTCCTACCAAATTTTGGCTTGACTTGGCATATAAGGGTAAGTTAAGGGCTAGGTGCGGATCAGAATAAACTTCTTTTGAGTATTATATATGCTAAATTTCTTTAAATAAACGACCCACCCTAGAGATTGTGATCATTAAATTTATTCTAGGCAAAGTTTGAAGGTAGGGATCCTTTTCTCTTGATCTCACTACTCTCCAGAAAAACCGTACACTACTTTGCCAGTTAAAACGTTGAAAATTTCACCGTTACGTCTTACGCAGCTGTAGGTACCCCAATCTTAGAGCTAAATCTTTCCTTGGGACAAATCGCGGGCCATAATTATAGCATCTGGTGCGCTTAGTGACTGAATTTTGAAACAAGTATTCGAGTTATTTTATGGAAAACTCTGACATTATAAAATGGACTCCACATGAAAATAGAGATGAGTTAAAATCAGTGTTATTGTTTTGGATCGTCAATGTGTGGGCTAGTTCGAAGGCCATAATTGGAAGTGTCGCATTTGAGTACGTGTACACCACGCTAAGCAGAGACATTGTTGATTGTTGATGTTGTACAGTATTTTCTTTTTTGGACTTGTTATCTTGACTATTACAAGCTATGTAAAATAGCGCGTGGCATGCGTCTGTTGTTATTTTTCTTGTGATCCTTTCAAGGATATTTGGACGCGTATGTCGGCATCATAAGCATGCCTTTATCGTTTTGTTTCCCTTGTATGTAACCGGGAATAAAATGACATTATTGTGGACAGGGATTCCGACCTTTGGTTATTTATCTGGGGAATTCAATGGGATGCCATTTAAATATTACCGAATTATATCTGTATATGTTGGTATAGTTTTTGACTTAAACCCAGTATCTTTTTCTGAGTCAGGGTAGACAATCGAGGACGAAACATTCCCCTCTTTGTAGTCCGTGTCGTCTTACCAGGCCGTGAGAAGATTCAGCCTACAAAACTTTTCTTTGTGTAAGAAACACATCATATCTTGCGGTTGGGTATCTAGACCTATTATGACCTCCAGTAGATACGAATGAGTAATTAATAAAGGAAAATTAGATTTAAAGTACAGGATGATTCGGACAGATTAGTATGTAGTTTACTTTTGTGTTAAAGATTTACTTTAATAGGATTTGGTCTCAAGGTCAGGAAAAAGTTTCAGAGATTTGTCTTACTCGTACATTTGTTCGGTTTTTGATAATTTTTGGACCTGTTTGGGAATTAACCTCGCAACTGTGTCTTAGACAGAAAGCTATATTTACTATCCGTTGTCAAGACCTATTTGCTTTGTGATATAGGTGAAAATATAGGGGGCAGACTAAATACTTATGGAAGAAAGGTGCAGGTTATTGCTCTGGTCTCGCTAATATGAATGCCCACAGCATCGCCGGCGTTTGTCAGTTATTTGCAGGAGAGGACTTCCCCCAAATAGGTTTCTGTTTTTTTTAGAGCCGATTGAGTTTTGTATATTCAGAAATTGTTATGTAATGCGAGTCGAAGAACTGAACATAGTTAGGAATTAAAATAATCTGCTGTCTGTGGTAATGTTGTTGGATCCCAGTGAATCAATGAATTTTAAAGCCCTTATCTACATGATGCCTGTCAAAACAAACTCTTTGCTACAGACGTCAACAGTGTATCTGTTAACACTGACATCAAAGACATTGGAGAGACGGGACGTTCTTACGGGGGGGGAGGGGGGTGTCCACACTTTTGCAATAATGCATAACCTAGTTGAGGAAACTAGCTTGCAGTTAGCGCATAAGGTACTAGACCCGTTCAAAGGAAAATAATTTGCATTGCCAGAAATATAAAATGCTAAATAAGAAGGAACAATGTTACTTTAATCATTTTAGCCACCAGTAATTCACAATATGCATTGAAAGTACTGATGTAAGAACATTTGATCTTAGGTTTCGTTTAAACGAGCATTACACAGGAACGTATAGTCAGTAAAATCACGTTGTCGTTTAGCGCGGGAGTAGTTTTAAGAAGAGAATTGTAGAATCATCTTCAAGATGTTACAAACCTCCGCCTTCGAGTTTTTGCATCCCGTGCTATTTATAGCGGAGCAATATGAGTGCTTTGCGATCTCATTAGAGCCCATACTACTTTATTGAAAGTCTTTTTGGAGCAGAGAAACATAAAGGAACAGGGTCCGGAGCACGACAAACAAAGCATTGATATCAAATGGTTCACAGACAGACATAAACTTTGTTATAACAGGAATTCAAACTTGTAGTCTTAGGATAGACTGTCGAAGAATGACCATTGTTGATATGCTTAAAGAAGCTGTTGGACAGAATGGTTTTGTGAAGGAATGTGACAGAAGTTGCCCATGTCAAGTAGATGTGTTTATAGAATAAGGACCTTGGATCGTCATTTTTGTAGTAGCAGGAATTGCATAAGGAAAAATGAGCAGCTCCATCCTTTTAGTTTGAATTAATATACATGGTAAGGATGCTACCTTCATAAACATGCGTAATCTCTGAAAGCCATGATAGTATTAGTGCGAAATTCTCTGCCATTGATCAAGATTTAATATTTAATATTTAAACTGGTTGTATGATCATGACGGTTCAGTGCCTTATTTGAAAAGGGCTCTTCTTATGTCCGGTTAATAACGCAGTTTCCTGTCGGATCGGTGCATATCATTTATAAAGCTAGTTAAGAGAGAAATGATTGTATCATGTAAGGATTAGTTAATAGTATTTGAGTATTCCTGTGGACTTATTTTTACATATCAAGACAAAGCATGGTATGTTTTTAAAGAGATTATTAGCTGTGGTTTACAGAAGGAGTTTGTGTAAGTGCAATGTATAAATGTGTTATTGACTACTGTTGAGTGCCACAGGTACTTGCATTTCAAACGAATACAACATACCATGAAACAGCATTGCCAAGGATAACTCTCGTTGGTAGTGCAGAAAAACATAAGTCTAAACTCGCTTGACGTCTGTGCAAGGAATGTCACTTTTATTGCATACACAGGTTGTATAGTTTAAGTAACACGTAAGTTCTTTTAACTTGTTACTTGGATGAGTTTTGTTCTTGAATTCCTCTCTTTTTTGTTTACACTGTAACTGAAGCGTCTGTACTCGAGTTACAATATTAGAACAGGTTAGTTTGATGAATTGAAGGTTTGTGAGTCAGGGTGTGAAATGATTTACTTTGTACTACTTACATTACGAATGTTGTTGTATGTACTGTCCAGATTTTGTAAATAATTGTCATGCAAAATGCTAATTGTTTGGGCCTATGGTGGGATTGTACTTCACTGATAATCATGGTTTATATTTCCCTGCAACTTTTGGATGTCCCTTGCCATATAAACAATCCGCAACTAAACTTGCTTGCTGTTCAAGATATAATACATATATCAAGCACTTCAACGATGACTTTAATGGAAGGTTAATTGTCCGTTGCATACTAGAAGTAAGATCTATCCCTACTAATGCGCTATTTTGTAGTCGATATTTTCAAACTAAATGTATATTCTGACATTGATTCTGTAGATTTATGTATGAACATATATACATATATATATACACACACACACATAGATATTCGTGGTTCGACTTATCTGTAAAACAGTGTTCTATACGTAAGAGTACAGTGTAATATATATGTTGAAGTAAGAAGACAAATCTGCTACATTTTTCACTACAAGCCTGTTTTGTTATAGCTTACTTGTTAGGGGATTTTTATTTTAACGATGATAGTGTAAGATTCTTTATTATGTAATCTTAAAAAAAGATGTATGTATGTATATGTCGAGCTCAGTCTTTATGTTTATTAAATATTCATAAACTTCGAAAAATAGACACTTTCTACCCGTTTCGAATAATTCTTCTTAAGAAAATTGTATATATAATCATAAACTATATATTTATGTATAGTCCATGTCTTGATAATTCCGCAAAAACAAAAGAAACGAACGTGTGGTATATTGCCGGCATATAAACGAAATACTTCTATGCAATTCACAAAATTCCACATGCCTCCCTTGTAAGTATATAAACACCAGAATATTGTAATTTTCAAATCCTAATGAGTGACAAAGATATTCATGAAACAAGCATTTTTCGATTTGGATACATACATACATACATACATACATACATACATACATACATACATACATACATACATACATACATACATACAT
>JANTCA010048165.1:0-11129 GCA_024741275.1 Chironex yamaguchii
GCCCACTCTTGACAAATATATAAAAAAGCACTGTGTCTGTTGAGGTATTACATGTATCTGACACTGATGAAGGCTTACGCCGAATATATATATATATATAAGTCCGTGTTTTGATAATTCCTCAAAAACACTGCTCAATAAATAAATATGCAGAGCGTTGTACAATTCAATAGATGGAAAAACACATCAAAACTCTGGTTTTGCTTCTAAATTTGTATATATATATTTTTCACATTTGTATATATATATATATCTCACTGGTGTAGCTTTGGTTGAATCACATAATGATGGTGGTGTAGGATTGTTTTAGGTCAATTTATTATCTACCATTTCAATGTTTTAAAGTTTGTCTGATAAAGACCAACTTCATTTTACGTCTGTGGATTAAACATGACCACTATTTGGTATAACTTAATTTTGCATGGTGTGATAAGCAAGGATACAGTTTTAATGCACATAGTCATGTGGAAAGGATGCTGACAGATGTGGTTGTGGCAGTAACTCTGTCTAATATGCATCCACTAGGGTATTTGTAACAACTGAACAATGATTTCAGAAGTTTATGAAGTTATTATATTACTTTAACATTCTAAATATCTAGTTTCTAAGTTATCTCAAAATTTTACTTTCCAAATATATGAGTGAGTGTCATGTGGTGGTCATGACTTTAAGTGGTAAGATGGCTTTGGATCTTCACATTAGGAACAAGTCATTCAAGTCATATACATAGATGACCATAGGGATTCCTAGTCAATGAAAGTTGATTGTGTGTGTGTTTATATGGGTATATTCCTCTATTTGTCATTGATGTGGGTTCTTAAATTTCTTTAACTGGAAGGGTTTCTCTTAGCTAATGTTACTATTAACATCATTGTGTTAGGTCTTGTTGTCTCAACTACTGTGACCAAGCATTGATGTATTACACTGGCACATGTAGTTTTCATTATATGTCACATTTATGATAATAAGCTATAAAGACCTATTGGAATTAATTTTGGTATGGTATTTACCATGACCAAGTTGGCATCAATTATGGTTTATAACTTTGTCTTAACTTGAATGATTATTTATCACATTTAAACACATGTTCTAATTGTGTCGTGCCATTAACTGCACGTTGCTGGTCATCATGGAATTCAAATAAAAACATAGCTGATATAGACTTTATAGGCTGACTATGGCCATCTTTATCACAACAAATCATTACTGTGCAGCTGTTTATACAGGCTGGCTTCCATCAAGAACTTGCATTCATGACATTCATCTTAAACAATGGATTAATATTTTTAAGAACACCTTGCACTCTTTAACAAAGTAAGTATGGTCATGATTGCAAAGAGATGTAGCTACAATCTTTTATTAAGTGCCCACTAAATGACCAAGCTGCTGATTTTGGTTTTCAATTATGTTTTTGTACAAGGTTAAGTTGGATGCAACATGTTTTAAAGAGCCTGATGTACAAATATGCTATAGTTGAGTAAGAACTGTTAATGGCTTTTAAGATCATTTTGTTAAGAATAAGTCACTTGTTTTCCCCTTTGAGTTTTTCTTCTTTGTCTTTGATTGTCAGCAAATAAAATTCCGTCAAACTAATATGATGCATCAGTCATGCTTTGATTAATAGTTTTGTACTGCTTGATTAGGATTAAAATCTATGCAAGATATGATACCTGAAATGCATATTGAATTAACATCTTATGACCATTACAGTTGCCACATATGACATGTCACATTTCTTGCAAAGCTATGACTTTTCTACGAATAAAAATACTTTGAATAAATATAAACTGTGTTGATTATTTTCATAGAAAGAGACATGACTATTGAAGTTTTCTGTGACATTTTGGAAAAAAATAATTGTGCTCTTCCATCTTACGCTTGTTTTTTTTTACCTCAGACCTTGAAACTTTTCATCTTTTAGTCTGCATAAACAGTTTGTCAACCTATAAAACATTAACAGTATCCTTCATTAAATAGGCAGGCCTCACTGTAAGGTTTTCTGACAAGCAAATGACTGATTATTTCCCACTTTAATAAGGCCTGTGACTTATTCTTTTTTATGTAAGCATGTGGGGTGATAGCCCAGAAATACGGGGAGTGCACCTAATTCCTTCATTGTATAGGATACAAGCTATTTGTATGGTAACTGATAAATTATATTGATTAAAACAAAATGGCAAAGAGCAGTGATTTATTGTGTTTATATAAAATGATAAAAAGTGGACCAAAAGCATGGAAGTAAAGCATCATTTGTATAAATACAACTATCACAATCTGTAAAAAGATATAAAAGAACAGAAAATATGAATTAATTTTGGGAATGGGAATGGTTAAGGAATCAAAATAAAGTCATGTTGGTTCACAGAATTGTCTTTGTATTTCTTGTTTTTCTTCATCCCTGTGTCAGGGTTGCCACATTGGATACAATTTTTCCACTCCTATCTGTTAAGCAATTCCTCCTCCATCACACCTCCTTCATTCATATCTTCCTTTGCCACATTTGTAAATCTCTGTTTAGGCTGTCTCTCTTCTTTCTTTCTGCTATTTTCATTTTCAATACCAACCCACCCACATAGCTTTCTTCCTTCCTCCTCATATAGCCACACGACTTGAGTCTCCATTCCCTTGCTTTCTCTCGATACCTCTTAAAAGCCATTACCTCTCTGACCTTTTGATATTTCAAACTGTTCTTTCTTGTTATCCCAGTTTAGAATGGCAACATTGTCATCTCTTCCACTATCTTTACCCGACTCTTAATCAGCATCACAGTTTCTATTCCGTACAGCATAGCTGATCATACACAAGTTTTGTACATCTTTCCCTTTGCTTTTGCCAAGAGACTATACCTGTCACTTTTCTTCATCCATTCTATCCTGCATGTATCCATTTCTTCACTTCTGCCTCACTCCCTCCCAGAATGTGAAAGTAAAGGAAGTTTAAAAGCCGACAAATCGTAAGTACCAGTCCTGTAGACTCTACAAGTCCTAATTTTTATGAACCGAAAGTGGCATATACATTTGTAGGTAACTTGTATTGGTCCCTGGACTTTGTTTGAAAATCAATGTCAAGTGTTGTATAACACAATTTGCTAATGTGTGGGAAGGTCTTTAAATTTTAGCTATTCTGATAAGTAGAACTGGTGTTTTATGTCTTAATTAAAAAGTGTTTTGTTTCGCATTACAGCTGTATTGCTGAAAGGGTGAAACAGGGACTGAACGAGTGCTTTTTAACTCACGGTTAATTCCATTGTGAAAGGAATTAATGAAGTTATCCGAATCGGTCGAGTGTGATTTTGTTAGTGATGCTACAAGTTTACCACAATGCTTTTGGTTGAGTGGAAATTCGATTGTTTTGTGAGTGCAGCTCATCATCCCATTATGAGGAGAACCAATTGGCATTAATGGAGTGGAGTATGACATGTCATCATTGGAAAAACCCATCAGGATCAATGGCAGTGGTGGCTGGTGGGTTTTTCGTTGGTGGGGGTGTGTGTGTGAAAATTTCTTATTTGGATGTGACCCAGTATAGTTACAGGGGCCATGCCTCTATTTCGTATTAGAGGTGTTACATGAGAACAAAAATGTAACTTTTAGGTTTGCGTTGCTCAGGAATCCAGGCATTTAGTAAATCTTGGATCAAAAAATGTTTACTTTATAAAAATAGAAGTTAAAAAAGTAAGGTTACAGCAAATGTCGTATCATAAGAGCAATACTTGACCGTGAGTTCGCCACGGGTGCGCTTTGATTATTTATCCTATGAATTGTTGCTATTTTATTTGGATTGATTTCTTACAAGCCCAGACTTCGATTGTGAATTATATGAAGCTTCTAATTTTATATTGTTAAAATAAGAGCTAAGGATCACTGCGTTTTGCATAGTGAAGAAATTGCCAATATTTGAGTACTTTTGCCAGGAAAGGGGCAAGGAAAACGAGAAAATAGTTAACCTATGAAGATAACTTTAACGGCGACGTTGCAAATATGAGTGATATTATTAGCCAGGAACGAACGCGTAATGATTGGATTCTGGTGGACATCCTGATAGTCTTAGTAGCTAGGTTTAGGTTTAGACTTGAGGCCATTCAACTTATAGTTTACGTATCCGTAAATATCCGTAGAGTGTATCCCGTCGAAAAGATCATTATGTCCGGCTTATTGTTCACCCCTTTCTACTTTAATTTTGCTCTGGCCCTCCCATGCTTATAATGTCCCTCCTGGGGGTCAGTTATTCAAGTAGAAATCAGTTTCCTCTTGCTTGAGAATTTAGTGTGTGATTCCGTACTTGTCTGAATTCTGTTGGTAGTCTGATATCCATTTGGTATTCAGAGTGCTGCTATTTTTGTTTTGTAGTTCATGCTAAATTTTTAAGTCACGTCATTTGGTCTTCATTTTTGCACAATAGGTCACAATTTATGAATATTATCGGATTCAATGATTTTTAAAAGGGTTTCCTTGCACAATCTCGCTTTCAACTGCCCATTAGTGCATGTTTTATGGTAACTGAGTTACTACTGATAATATGCTACTTCTTGACCATCGCGCAAACTCGAGGCTGCACTTTGGGCTTTAAGTCACAAGTTCATGCATTCTTCAAATTCCCAACTCGGATTATAGAGGTTTGATAACTTTTCTCCTCGCTTTCCTTTTTGAAGGTGACCTTCTAGTACGAAGGATAGTTTCGGTTGTACAGAATCAACGATTCGTGCTTTGAAAATAGTATTACGCTCGCATGTTCACACTGACATGTCAAGGGAGGGGTGTTGGTAGAGATTTTTTTGCTATTGTGTACAATTTATTCGCATACGTCGCACTGCGTGGGCTATTACTAGTATATCTGTCTGTCCATACACATACATATATATATATAAGCCTTTGGGCTCTCCCGGTGTCTCTCGCTGCCCACTTACGTCCATACTTTCTTTTTCTTTGCATCTCTTCATTATTTCACATGCCTGCTAGGTGTTTTACATGTACTCTTATTTTTTTTCACATTCTCGCTCAGCATACAACACTTCCGTTCCCACCTTCGCGTGTCTGTTTGCCATTCAACGCAGTTAACACGCCCCCTCACTAGCCGGTGTGTGCGTTGACCAGTCCATATATCCACTTGCCAGTCCACATGCTCATCGGCCAGCTCTCTCCTACTCCCACAGACACCCAACTTACAGATCCTGACACACATTCAACCTGACATATTTTCCCGTCCATATGCCCACCCGCTAGTTTGTATCCGCGTGTTTTTATGCAAGAATGCAAAGTGACTTTTTTTTCCTATTGTTGATATCCGTCTTGTTTTTTGCTTAATTATTGTGGTAAGGACAGATATATGACGGACATGACAAATGATTGTTGTCTGGGCCATTTGATGTATCACATCTCACCACAAAACAGAAAGTGCGCTCTCAGAAATTGCATGAACTAAAGACGAAGAGGAGGAGTGGTTATAGTGTTTGTCTGATGCGTCGTCGGGTTTTTAGAGGATTACTAGTAGATAAGAATTTGTCTAATCCCTTCTTATTTAAGATGTGTTTGGTAAACAAGAAACCAGTGTCAAGATTACTAGGTTGCAACTTTTGAGATGGACAAGCCAGTTATAATGCGGTCGAGAGTATTTAAATGAATCTCTAAGGGATGTCGAATGTGATAATTGTATTACTATCCAGCCAGTGCATACGTATGAAAGTATTCACCTTGAGTAGATAATGAACAAGCTTTGATGAGAAGATGTACCTTTGAAAAGAAGTTACCTTGTTGTTTATTCTGAAAGATAATGTACGCGTCTGGTTTATTTTGGACGCCCACTATGTACGGGGTTGTCGGAGTTCCTCTTTACTAAGGCATATAAGTTCCGTCGGCGTATGTTAGAATTATGAAATCCCATGTCTCGCTTATAATGTCAGAGGGTGCTTCCTTTGCTGCATAAGTTAATCGTTGTCGCGCCAGGTTCTGGACAGCATTAGTGGCTCCCTACGGGTGGTGTATCCGCGACGGGACTCTGTCGGTCCGGCCCCCACATTATATAAGACAGCTTATGAAATTCGCATCAAGTGAAGTGAAATTAGTAAGAATCCAAAGGGCTTGATCATAAATATTTCCCTGTAGCTTAGCCCCTACCCCCGAGTTTATCTACAATCATGCCAACTGAGTACTAAGAAGATTTTGCTGGTTGGTCATATTTGAAAAATGCTAAACTCCTTAAAAGTTCCTTGTCAGTTGGGTATTTACGAGAAAGAATGAACGTAACACACTGCATTTGGTTCACCGGTAACAATATTTCTAATAAGCCACTTGAGTATATGGCCCACCAGTGCATGAGTTGTAAAACTAAATGATGGCCCTGACCAGACTGTAGTCCTTATACCAAACCAACAGGTTCGTAGTCAGTGTTGTGTCTGTATGATAGCCTGTATGACTTCAGTTTAAAAATGTATTCTTACGACAAATTGTGGGTAATATGCGCCCTAAGCTAATTAACTGATCAGATGCTGTATGTAACAGATCTTAAAGCTCAGATTGCAAGTGAATCCTTCGGATCAAGAAATCCTTTCCGTGCTTTTTGGGGGAATCCATTATTGTAGACAAACTAAGTAGCTTTGTCTTATTGTAGTTTACATTTAAGATTACAGGAACATGTCACGTGCTCGTTTGCCATTCCAGATCTGGAACTATTCGCACTCGATGCTGTCAGCGAGTACAAAATATACAAAGAAATGAAAGCATCTTCAGTATTCAGCAATGCTATGTTGTGTGATTAAGAGGATTTTCCTTTTTCACTTAGATCAAAAGCCTTTACCAAGCATTTTGCCATTTTTTATTCCATAAAAATAAAAACGCACCCCTTAAAACCTGAAGGCGCATGATAACTGCCCCAACCTGTTGGCAAGAAAAAAGGGCCTTAGTATCATGAAACTTTCCCCCTTGAAGTTACTCATTTAACTTCAATGGTCAGTGGAGATTGATTTTACCTCATAAACTCTTAGTTATTATGTCTCCTTTTTATGTTCAGCCGCTTTTAGAATTTGACTGGGTAAGTTAACCAACTGTTGCAGTATAGACAAAATTATGATTTGTTTTCCGTCGTTGTTGGTAATTTGTCTGCAAAGAAAGAAGTGGAAGCGACTGCCACACAGTACGCTGACTCAGTTCTTTACTTGACTTAGTGTGAAAGCTTAAATGAAAGCCGATCAATAGCACTCAGTTGGAAATGTTGGCTTTCATTCACACTGTCTTGCTTCCAGCTAGCATTTGTTGTTAGCTTATAACCGCCGCTGTGTGCTACGCATAGGGTGTATGACGTATAGATATCAATCCACGCCGATCCAACTGAAGCTTAACAACGGCTTGTTGGACGACGGACTGTGTACAAGTGTACATTTTTGACATAAAAGCTTCGCTCATTTTAAGTTACAGTGTCAGAGCTTGAAACTTGATTCGCTTAAATTGAGCGGCTAAGCTTGGGATTTGTCATTTGATTTAATGTCGTTGGATTAGCGTCATGATCTTTGTTGTTTGATTGCGGTTTGATGATGTTCTTTTGCTGTTCCATATCGCTTTCACGTGCCTTTGCTATGAAAGAGTGGCAGAGTGATGACAGTGGGAGTGGCGGAGCTGAAGAGGAGCTTTCAATGAAAGTATATGAAAATATGAAGGAAATACACGCTGGTTTTGACCAAGGCCCCGTCCGCACGGGATCTATCGGCTACTAATGGATCGGCCTTCCCTTACACAGTAACACTCGAAATCGATCCGCTCGCTGTCCGTCCTCATTTAGATTTGCTCCAGTTTCCTGTTTGGAGTCGGTCCCATATGGATAAAAGCCTGAAAAATTTTGTTATCGGTCGCATTTTGTTTGTGTAAACGGTGTCTACAACATGCCTATTGTACTTATCATCTTGAATTTAATTAGTGAAAGATTGAAACAGATTCTTTTAGTCCTTAGGGTAGTAAACATCGCAATAAACTGTGTATTATTGTACACGTTTCTGTCATGTCCTGTTTCCATTTTGAGCTAGTGAGATGTTTCTTTCATGTGTCAGCTGAATAACATTTGATAAGATTGTTTATTTTGATTTGAACACTGTATTCATCGCATATGTCACATGTTACTATTGTCTCATCCGCTGCTCTGCTAAATTGGTTTTTAAACATTGCAGAGATCAAGCATACATGACAATCTTTTAATATACTAACCTGGGGGGCAACGTTATCGAAATTCCATTCACGTTTTGTTGTCGCCTAGAAATGTATAATTTGTTTTCCTCCCTTAAAGGTCCAGTTTTGCACCACCCCTGTCTCCCCCGTCCCCACAGTGTCTTAAAGATGCGAGTACCATTTGATGTAGGGAAGATCTAACTAATGACATTCATGGGTTTTTAAACTTGATACTTAATATTGCATCAGTTGCCTTTCGCAGCGATGGACAACTGGATGATCCCAGGGCTGGATTCCAAGAACATTTTTGTGAACGAATACTGCAGCAATTGCTATTCATTTTATAGGGTTTTTGCGTGAATCTCTTAAGGCATCATTTTTAAAGGGAAGGTTCTGAATCCCCCGTTTTTGCCGTGAACAGGTCAGTTTCACTTCATATATATAAGTTTTTTTGTGAAAATGCGTTCCCCAGTTGCACGTTGTTTTATAAAGCGCTTTTGGTCTTGTTAATTATGTCTTATTGTCAATTCCCGAGGAATTCTCTTGTCTATTTTTCCCCACTCTACAGCAACTGACGAAGCAAATAACATTCTTAGTACAAGTCCTGGTAATCGAGAAATTCGCACAATGGGATGGCTGTCGGAACAGGTGCAAATGCCAGAAACGCATCGTCTCGAATGGAAGCCTGTGTTTGCTGCGTTAACTGACAAAGATATTCTCTTGTATGATATGGTCCCGCTCTCCTGCGAGGACTGGGCAACACCTTATATAAGTCACCCCCTTTTGGCTACGAGGTAAGGACATGACATTCCCTGGTCACGTTTCTGTCATTAGTAATAATTTTTAGTTGTGTAGTCCGCCCTATAACTGTATGATTTCTCTCTTGTCAAGTTTCTTAGGGGATTTTTCCGTCGTTTGCATTTCAACGTTAGGCTTCTTTCTTTTGAGGCGTTATTGCAGCGACAGGCCACACACACGGAGTACTTTTTGAGGTAATTACCTCGGCTGATACCGAGGACTCGATAGTTCAGCTAAATAGGCATGCATGGGGTAAGAAAAGGGGCTAAGGTTTGAGCAACTGGCGAGACACCATACTTAACTACTCACTATTAATTGCAAAATTACTACTTTTGTGGTTAAAAAAAGTAGGGATTGATTGCAAATACATGCTATGCGAATTCGTATATACATTGACTGTATTAGTTAGTGTGTTCTTCAATTGATTGCTCTCTGGTTGTCTGCGGGTGTACTGAGTATTTATTAAATTGGTCAGTTATTTTCTTTGATTGACAGGCTAGTTCATTCAGGTGCCACTGCCAAAAGTATGCTAAACGGCGCAGATTTAACCTTCAGTACTCGTACGGGCACTAGAAATGGTGTTGAATCACATTTATTTCGAGTCGAGGTCCCGAAAGAACTCAGTAACTGGTCACGTGCCCTGGTTGATGGGGCACACAATGCAGCAGCCTTAATTAAAGAAATCAACTGCGGTATGTTGCTTTTAATGATTTTGTATTTCACCCATATTCGTTATTTCTTGTGAAGTGAATTTAACTTCGTTGATGTAATGCTAAATTTCTCTCTACTAGTATTTTGTGAACGTCTTTCCTTGCGAAGGGAGGGAGCAAAGCATTTATTACAAGGATTTTGGACTGTTTATCCCGTCTAAACATTGCTTCGTTTTTCTTTACTATTTCTACACAATAAAATCTAGACAATTTAACTCCTTTGGGTTATACACAAAGTTTATACCAGTTGTGACGTTACCATAGTGTGACCCAGATCACCCCATATAACATCAAATACCCCCAAAATGCTCAAAACCACTTGAATTCCGTGGCTAGTATGCTCCAAAGCCGGAGTCGCTGCAAGGTTTGTCTAAGTCATGACAGAAAGATGATACTAAGCTAATGGTTTCTGATAAAATAACACCGGTAGACCATAGCTCCCAATTTTTAAATTTGTACGCTTAAAATAACATCGTAAGACTTGAAGCGTATTCCAGGACCGTAGTCGCAGGGGGACATTGGCAATTGCCCGCCTTTTTACAAGTGAACGTTTTCAAATACTATCTGGCAACAATTGTCAGCTATAAATATAAAACTTTGCTTTTTGAAATTAACTACCAACTGTGTGACAACTTTTCCTTTCGGTTAACTGGTTTTCAACTCCTGTTTTGCAACAATGCTTTTGGCTAAAGTGTTACTAAATGAAGTTTTTGGTGGGCGTCTCCCCCCCCCCCCCATTTTGAAGACCAACTACGGCCTTGTATACTCTCATGAATTTTGAGAATTTTGATTCAAAAGTCATGGCAATTACCTTATTGGTCACCTTCCTTGTATTATTGTTTAACTTAGTAGTTCGTGGAGTAATACATGGATAGAGGCAAACTGTCGTGGTAATGAATGTACTCTATGGGTTATAGATCATACGTCACAAATATTTGGGCTTAAGGAGATTGCGAATACATGAGTTTTTACAGTTAATTTGTTACGTAAATGGGAAGCGATTTACGAGCACAGATATTAATATTGCCACACTCTATGTTCTTTTGAGGTCTACAGTTCACGGATGGATTGTTGAGAAGTTGAAAAAATTCATTTGTTATTAGACTTACTTGTCCTAACGCATATAATTATATGACATTGGCGACAGTTACATCGTTAACTACCCAAAAACCGTGGAGAAGTTGAAAATTTCATTCGTTATTAGACCTTGCCCTTGGGCATTTAATTATCTGACAGTAGTCTGTTCTGCAAATATGCTATAATTATGGTTGAAAGGAGCTGGTGGTGTTAAATTATAAAAATTGGTTCATGTTAGTATAGTTAGGATGTAGTTAAGAATTGTAGATTATTTCCTGAAAAGACTGTATGAATGGGGAAATAATATGTGAATCTCGAGAGTACCCCTTTGCCTTAATATTCGTAACACATGTGAACAACCCCACAGAGTACCCCTTTGCCTTAATATTCGTAA
>JANTCA010048176.1:0-13148 GCA_024741275.1 Chironex yamaguchii
TATGTATGTATGTATGTATGTATGTATGTATGTATGTATGTATGTATGTATGTATGTATGTATGTATGTATGATACAGGTCAGCCTTTGGGCTAAGCGTCTAGGTCGTCCACACGAACTACCTAGTGAACGTCACCGGATCTCAAAATTCTCTTTGTGGGCACAGGTATCATACGTGGTCATTAGACGTCCCTGGCAGATCACTCTACAACCCGATGAAGTAGCTTCGACAAAGTCAAAAGCTGTACTTACACGGAGACCGCTGCTGGGCGAACATTAGACACGTGAAGTTTTGTGGTCCACAAAAATTTAGAAAACGGTACCTGTGGGTTGAGACGATTTGTTCATGCTCTAAAACAGTATGATCCACAGCTGACCACGTGGGGGTCCTCTCATTGAACCGCTGATTTATGTTGTGTTTTAAAACTGTGCGTATACTTTGACGAAGTAACTTGTACTTAGTATGTTTTAGTCTGTATAACAATTTGTGTTGTAATTTCTTTCAACTTTAAATTATGAAAATATAGAGTATCCGATTCAGGAATGGAGGCCTTTATTCTTCGCTTATATAGGATGAGTAACAAGGTAAGGGAAAATATTTTGATATTTAAATTGCATTCTGTGCTGGTGGTGGTCCATTAACGGTTGTGTAGAACTAGATGTGGCTGAAAAAGCGGTCTTCTTTAGTTTTCATCTTTACAACCAAAGTATAGAGTGTCCCTCACTACAGTAAGTAAGGTTTATGTGTCTTGATGCTTTCTTTACTGTTGTCATTCTTTATCCACACTACAATATTGATGCAGATTGAAACTTGCAATTATTTAATTGTTGCTAAGCAGACGAAACATTATGGTGAAAATGTTCATGTTCTTTCAATTTGACAGGAATTTTTTTGTTGTCAGTTTCCCTCTCAGAGACATGGTATACCTCTAGGCAGTCCAGGCGAGGTCGCCTCTCCACCTGGAACAATTTAATTTGATCTCTTACCATCAAAGTCATTAAGTGCAAATGCTCTAACTTGCACAGAGATATTTTTGAATACCTGCTTTAATTACTAAACGTATTTTAGATTATCCTTGTGTCCCATATTTTGTGGGCAGCAATTGCATAACCACCTTATCCCATCTTTTCATGGGCCTCCCCAACTCAATCTTGTTTTTGGCCTCGTTAACCCGCCTTTTAATTGGCCCCCTCAACCCATTTTGTCATTAGCCTCTAAACTCATCCTTTCATTAGCCTCCTCAACCAATCTTGTTTTTGGCCTCCGTAACCCGTCTTTCCATTTGCCTGCTCAAACAGTCTTTTCATTGACCTCCTCAACAAGTTTTTCATTGGCCTTCCCCACAAGTCTTTTCATTGGCCTCCTCAACCAATCTTGTAATTGGCCTTCTCAACCCGTCTTTTCATTAGACTCCTCAAACCGTTTTTCATTGGCCACTTCAACCGATCAGGTCATTAGCCTCCTTAACGCGTCTTTTAATTAGCCCCCTCAACCCATTTTGTCATTTGCCTCTCAACTCATCTTTTCATTGGCCTCTTCAACCGATCAAGTCATTAGCCTCCTTAACCCGTCTTTTAATTAGCCCCCTCAACCCATTTTGTCATTGGCCTCCGCAACCAGTCTTTTCATTGGCCTTCTCAACAAGTTTTTCATTGGCCTCTTCAATCGATCAGATCATTAGCCTCCTTAACCCGTCTTTTAATTAGCCCCCTCAACCCATTTTGTAATTTGCCTCTCAACTCATCTTTTCATTGGCCTCTTCAACCGGTCAGGTCATTAGCCTCCTTGATCCGTCTTTTAATTAGCCCCCTCAACCCATTTTGTCATTGCCCTCCGCAACCCGTCTTTTCATTAACCTCCTCAACCGAACTTGTTTTTGGCCTCCTCAGCTGATCTTGTTTTCGGCCTCCTTAACCCGTCTTTTGATTAGCCCCCTCAACCCATTTTGTCATTGGCTTCCTCAACTCGTCTTTTCATTAGCCTCCTCAACCAATCTTGTCATTGGCCTCCGCAACTCAGCTTTTCATTTGCCTCCTCAACCAATCTTGTTATTGGCCTCCTTAACCCGTCTTTTCATTGGTCTGCCGAAACAGTCTTTTCAATGGCATTCTCAACCCGCCTCTTCATGGGCCCTTTCAAGCCATCTTGCCGTTGGCCTCTCAAGGCTTTTCTTCATTGGCCTCCTCAACTCATCTCTTTATTGGCGTCCTTATCCTGTCTGATCTTTTACCCCCTAATACCATTTTCTTGCTGACGTCATTGTATGATAAAGTCGTATGTCCTGAGTACTCTGTCTATTACTATTGATACTCAATAGGCGCCAATTAATTTAAGGGCTTTCCTTTAACAAAAATATGACTTCCTTGTTTACAATTGTGGTGCCATGGGGTTTAAAGCTGTGTCTCCTGACTTCAACCCAAATGGCTTTTGTGCTAATTTAAACATATCAGTAGGAATGTTGAAAAGGTTCGTAGTTATCCATAATCTTTGAATTTGAGTTTAGTAAATGTTAAGTTCTGGTTTTGATAAAGTATCTTGTATCTTGGTACTATTTTACGACTTTGTTATTATAGACTTCTGATTGCCGAATGAATCATTAAAATAATTGATTTTTTATTTCAGTGTTATAAAATGGTTTTGCGTATACAATACAAATGCTTATCATGAGATGGCTTGTTACGTGATCGTTTCCAAAGTTCTGCCTATGATATATCTTGCATTGAGAATGAAACGGTTGCAATTAAGATTATAATATTTGTTTATGGCCTTTTGCTGATAGTTTGTACTTTACATCTTGGTTGTTTGTCGTGTAATTGCTTCATAACTTTGCTTGAGTAATATTTGTTTTTGATTGCTGCTTGTTTACCATTTGCATACGGAGAATGTAACATAGCACACTATTCATGGCGGGGATAATTAGATTGTGGCGACTTTTGTGTCTTGCAATAGTATCATTGCAATTTTGATCATATGATACATTTCATACGTTCACTGTGAAATTGTCATAAGAAAGAAGGATTTGCAAAACCTGGTAAGCGTGGACAACTACTACAAGATCATGATGCCTAAAAAGGGCTCTTAATACTATTGTGCATAGATTTTCATAATAGAGATGATCCTGGGATGATGCTCATATGGCTTGTAATATGTGTTGATATATTTTTACTGATCATCTTGCGCTTCTTAGAATGGATTTATCAAAGCATTTTCCGAGTCTCCAACAAGTTTCACGTCAGGATTTTTTCAGGTGGAGAAGATCATGAGAAATTTATTTCTGCGCAAGCTGTATCTTTGGCCTAGGTACGTACATACGTTTTCTTTAACATTTTTCAAAAAGTAGAGTACATTTTTTTACATTAAACGTACTTAAATTTGGAATACGACTTTGACATTTCTAGTTCGTAAGTGATGGATGTATGTTGTAGCTGTCATGTTCATTAATATTGAGCAGCAGTCTGATGATCATATGTCAACTCATGATCGATCATTCAATTGGTATCAATATCATTAAATTTCAGGTGAAATTTACACGATTGTCGCCTGAGGAGGGGGGTGCAGGAGGTGGGGGTCTGTACATACATGGTCATGTGGAATATATAAATTCGCTTAGCTTTTGTCATGCAAAAGTTTATGACCAACATTGTTGGCATGGGTTAGCAGTAGAACCCTGTTTTGGTAAAGAAGTATGTTAACTATTATATTTCTTGGCTAAGATTTAGTATTCATCACCATCATCATTGACTTCAATCGTCCGGTATTTAAAAGAAACATATTAGGCTGGACGTCTTTGAGAGAATCACTTTAGGTATGCGACAGAGAGCCCTAAGCATAATTTACAAAGAATGAACACGTTGAAAATTCTTGACTTTATGGACTCAGTAGAAGCCATGTAGACAGGAGCTTTATCATGAAATGAGTCGTATCCTTTTTATGAGGTACTTCTCTCATCATTAGGCTACTAGAGATGATCCGGTACGGCTATTTCATTCTTCCTCATTGCGGACGTCCGTGGTGACAGGGATCGAGATGTCCTGAGGATTGGTGCCATAGCTGTGTTGTGTTTGTTGTGTTTCTTTTACTAGTGCTGGAAGCCATATTTCTGGAAGACTGTAAGACATACTGTTGATGTGATTGCTGTGTTGTAGGGAGTGGATGGTTTCTTTGATTTTTCTTGTTGTTGTGTTGGTCTCCGCGTCTATAATATTCTTTTTTTTCCCCAGTTATAAGTATGGTTGGTTATGCATCCAACAGTGGTCAGCTATTTCATACTGTTTAGTGTCACCATTCTGAACAGCTGTCTTGTGCTCCTTTTCTCTTTGCCTCAAGGAACGCTTGGACTCACCAATGTAGGTAGGGTGACAGTCCTTACAATCTAGTTTGTATACAATGTTGTTGCTTTCTTCTAGAGGGACTGGATCCTTTGGTTTTGACAGCATCTTTCTTAGAGTTCTTATAAGAATTTCAGGTGGAATTGTTTTTAACCAGGTAAACTTGTTGTCCATACCTCTCCCCCCTCAATATGGCATGCTTCGCGAGAGGTCTGATACTAGTGTATCGCACATATTATCGTGACATGGAAGCTTGGATATGGTCACTATTATAGTATGAGTGGTTTTGTTTTCTTATCACTAGATTTCATGCGACAGTGTCAGCTCTTTTGGAAAGACATAAGGTAACAGTTTCTTTTCCAGTATATTTCTGTTTTCTTTTTGTCTTCTGTTCACTGTTTTATGCAATAGAATGGTGGTGTTTTTAAATTATTTATTTTGAGACACAGGATAGCTAGAGGTGTTTAATTTACTCGAAAGACAGTTGTTGTATTTTGGTCCCGGTCAGTAAGGTCTCGTTGACGTGGGCTGGTTGAGATGGGCTCGTAGAGACAATTTTATTTAGGTAGCCTCGTTAAGTAGGCCTTGTTAAGCTGACCTCGTTGAAATGTCCTAGTTGTATAGACCTGTCGCTTCTAAATGAGCACAAATATTGCTGAGTGAGGAGAAAGGATAGACAAGGAGCACAACAAAAGAAGACTGCTTTCATTCACAGCGCTACAAGAGATCTGGCTTGTTGAATGTCAATGAAATATGATTATTGGCTCACGTGATGGGTATTAATCCTTACTTATCTTTGTATACATAGCCATTATTTTGTAGCTTTTTAATATTACAAATTGAAGCTTTTAAACATTTAATTATTCATGACCAGCTTATCTTGGGTCAATCCTCTTTGCCTGTAGTATAATGTAAAAGTAACGTTTCTTTGTGATGTTTTAGCAAAATTCATTATCATTTGGTTTTTGCTTTTGTATTTTTGAAGATTTGGCACAAATACCATTCGTTTTTAAGTTCAAATCTGATTTGGCTTTTTTTTTAACAGCCGGAGGTTATTGAATTGCATGTTGAGCTTACACCACTGATGACTGCAGTGCAGATGGCTATTCTTGATTTAATTCAATCTTGTTTGCGTGACTTAAAGAAAGCTAATCAATCCGTAAGTAGATTGTCTCTAGTTTAGCTTAGTACAAACTGTGACGTAAGAGCTGGCCTGACTTGACTGTTGATGTTTTTTAAACCACTGAAATCAATTTGTTGCTTTGGAAGCATTATTCTAGAAAACGGAATGAAGAGAAGGAAGTAAGAATAGTTCTATTTATTAGCGTTTACAAATATAGTCCTTGATATACCCAAATATTACAAAGTAGTAAACAGCTGCATTGCTACAATGTTTTTATAAGCTCTGTACACTGTCTTTATCCACACGTAATGTTGTTTTCTTTTAGAGCAGTAACATACGAGCATTTAAACCAAAGCTATAAATACGATCCCTTGCCAAGCTAAAAACATATTTATGAGGAAATGGCATTTAACTTCATTGTTATTGTAATAATTATTATTGTATTAATAATTATTGCTAAATAATTATTAATACAATAATAATTATTGCTAATAATTATTAATACAATAATAATTATTGATAATTAATTGTGAATATCAGGGTCACTTGTATTTCTTAATACTTTCCTCATACCTACTTGCCATTATGTAAATTTGATAGATTTATGGACTAGATTAAGACCAGACTTACACTTGTTCATAAAAGCAATATTAAGAGTACCACTGGGTGGAATTTCAAACCATCCTTGAATATAATTGTGGTATTTCATGTTGAGTACGGATCTAACAAAATGTTATGATGTTTTTGGTAGCAATAACATGGAACAAAAGAATTTTATTCTTGGGATGTAGTAGGAGAGAGTCAATTTTATTTAACAGTTCATCAACTGTCTCAACCAAATTTTGTGTGTTCACAATTCCATTTGAAAGTTAGAATAGCGTCCAAGATATCGAAAAATTTCATTAATTAGAACTTGTGTTGGTGATCTACCATTCACAAATAATTTTGGCAAACATTGCTTTTGAAAGGTACTTAATTTTATCATTCCAAATGTCATGCATTTGTCAACACGTAAAGTCATCCGGCTGCAATTGCACCAAGAGGTGAATTTAATAAAGGCTGATTTCCATATTCCTTAAGATTAAAAAACTTAAAGAGTGTTATTGAGAATATTTTTTGGATTTAATGTATAAATTAACAGGTTGCAAGTGGCACTCCCCCTGTAAACCCCCCTTGAACATGGATAAAATCGGTTTTGAAATCACGAGTTAATGTTGTGAAAAATATGTCATCGAGATAAAAACCAAAGGATGGTCAACTTGACCAAAGGCATTTTTAAGATCAAGTAAGGTGACAACAACAGATCTTTGTTTACGTTTTGCTTGTTTTAGGACATGATCCAAATGAGTTGTGTATTCAGAGCAACGAAATAAACCTATAAAAATACCTTATTGGATAGAAGATGATGATGATAATAATAGGTATTCGTCATCATCGTCATCGTCATAATCATCATCATCTTAATCCGCATCTTTGGTATTATCATGATCATAATCATTATTTTCATAATCATCATCATAATCATCATCAACCGCATTGATTTGTCGAGCTTGAGAAAGGATTACCAAATTAGTGTTATCAATGTGAGTATGAGTGCGATTCGTTAGACGTGATAAGCAATAGATTAATCCTAAATCCTAAAATCCTAATCCTTTTAACTTGTTAAGGACTTTAATATAACTCAGACTAATGCCATATATACATCGCGTATGCCACTTGTGAGAGTACTTGTTTGATTTGAGGTAACAAAAGAAAATAACTTGGAAGTATAAGAAAGAATTATTGATATTAGTATAAGTATGCGCGGGAATACTTTTAAAATCTTTAAAATCTCTGCTATTAAATTAGAAGTATGGAAAAAATATTATGATGAGGCAAGACTTTCGGCAGTGATCGTAATATAAAAATGATGTGCTAAATGGATGGAAAATAGTGGCTAATATTTTCTTGTTAGTCAAAACGTGTTTGCGGGACATAGAGAACAACAAAGGACTCATTCCAGAACAATTATTGTGGCTCAAATACCTGTGGGAAATGTTCCTTAAATTCGTACTATTTGTGCTACTATTGACTTTGTTATTCTTATTGATATTTTTGGTGCGTATTGGCCATTGTGATAATTTCTTTCATTTTTTAATGTTTCTGTTTAATTTCGCAGATAGATCCAGAAGAGCTGAGTGTTGAGAATGCAATTACTAAGATGTTTGACAAATCACTTCGCTCTCAGTTAGATCCTGTTTGGCATCAACTGGTACTTAGCAATATTTTCATATTAAGTTTTTTTTATCAGTAGAAGTAAATAGAAATTACGCACACATACACATATTGAAATCTTGGCAGTGGCACGAAGGAAGATGGAGAGGATCATGATGGGCATCACTCAGACATCTGGATCCGCCAACAAACAAGAGTTAGTGATATTACTACTGCCATCAAGACATCCACATACAGATGGGCAGGGCATGTAGCCAGACAACATGATAACAGATGGACCATCAGGAGAACACAATGGATACCTCGTGAGAAAAAGGAGGCCATGGGGAAAAATAAGAACGAGATGGAGGGACGACCTGATGCAACACATGAGTCCCACATGGAAGCAGAGATAGATGGCTAAAGTCCAGCGAGGGGTTCCTCATTGATTGATAAAACCCTTATTGATTGATTAATTGATTGACACGTATTGTGCACACTGATTGCCCTAATTTACACTGCGTGCGCTAATTTATACTTCGTGCGCTAATTTATACTTCGTGTGCTAATTCATACTCCGTGTGCTAGTTCATATTTCGTGTACTACTTCATTCTTCGTGTGCTACTTCACACTGCGTATGCTACTTCACACTGCTTATGCTACTTAACACTGCGTGTGCTACTTCACACTGCTTGTGCTACCTCACACTGTGTGTACTAATTTACACCGCGTGTACTACTTCACACTGCGTGTGCTACTTCACACTATGTGTGCTACTTCATACTTCGTGTGATAATTCATACTCCGTGTGCAAATTCAAAACTGCGTTTGCTAATTTGCACCGCTAAATAAATATTCCCGTTATTTTTATTGTTTTATGATATTTTGAATGCAGTCTGCTAATTTTATAATTGGTTGCGTGTTTCAACATTGATAAAATTGATACAGAATCCACACTTGTCGATTTGGGAACTTTGGTCTGGTTGAGCTTTGAATATCAAAAACTGAAGTAAAGTAATGATTATGACCACCGGGGCGTCAAACCCGAGCCTTTTGAATGAAGATCTGACCCCTTTCCTGGTGAACTAAACAGTTCAATAGGAAAGGTCGGAAGACTTTTAGTCGTTCAACCCCGATCGTCCACCTCTGCTATTGGGCATCTTTCTATTGGTGTATATACTTTACAAGCGGAATTAAGTTTTGTATTTACAACGCATCTATTGTATATCGTTGAATATCAACTCCTATGACTTCATCCGGATGTTTTAATAAACTCCATGATTCACAGAATTGTAGTGTCGTGGGACTAGTATATAACTATAAAACAAAACAAATTAGTAACTTTACCGCCCTTTGGAAGAAGATAACGATCCATCCGCGAGTTTTCGACCTACAAGGCCTTAGTCATGCGACAGAACTACTAAACTCCATGCCCTATAGTTGTATTCCTCTTTAATCCCTACCAATATTCCTGGCTGAAAATGTGTTTCGCTGAGACAGCTCCTAAAAACCAAAATGATTAGAGATAATCAATTTATTTATGTTAGTATTTTTTACTCTTTTTATTCTCTTTTTCGTTTCTATAGTCCAACAGAACAAAGCAGCTGGTGTCTGATTTAAAACTCCTACGTATCCTTTTACTGTGAGTGTATTTTAACTTATATTTTGCAGGATTTCTGTATTTTATTTGTTGGAGACTTGCTCCGATATTACTGATATCAGAGTTTTGAATTCTTCGCACATACTAAAAAGCCTGTTAACTACCAACGTAGTTTTAAAATAAAATAGAGAAGAAAAGGATCTATGTTAGTGATCAAAGGTTACGACTTCGTTAAACTTAGGTTGACAACTGCATTACAGTTAACAACTAAAAGTTTTCCAATAACATCTTAGGATAGGCTAGTTCCATAGTCATGTCTGATCGTCGAGACCTGTGTATTTCTTCACGTTCTTCCTCCATAGCTTTTATTTTTCCCTTTCTCTAATGCAATCTACATTACACCTCTTTGTCCACCCTTTCAAATCCTTGTTCCCGGTCCTCTTTCTCTCCATATACTTATCACCTAGTTATTTGCATTCTGTCGCATGACTAAGACCTTGTAGGTCGAAAATTCGCAGATGGATCATTATCGCCTTCAAAGGGGCAGTAAAGTTGCAAATTTATTTTATTTTATAGTTATATACTAGTCCCACGGCACTACAGTTTTCTGCATCACGCTTTCCGGTCTTTCTGCGTCTGCCATTTCTTCTCATACCCTGAACTTCTCTATTTATGATTGCTTTAGCCATAGTTCCTTTCCTTCTGCATATGTAAACAAACCATTGTAGCCTTTGCTAATCTCCCTTTCTTCCCTACTTGCCTTTCAACTTCATTCAGCACATACTCATTGGTGTGGTAGTCTTTCCAGGAAATATTGAACATTCTGCTATAGCATCTCATTTCAAACTCCGTTATTCCTCCGTCAATACTAGTAGTGAATGTCCAGATCTACAAGACTATTTTTATTTAGGGATGTAGAAGATTTAGCTTGACTCTCATTCTAATATTAGCCAGCCGTGCAGTTGCCGTTGCTGTTTCACCTCCATTTCCCAGGTTGTCTCAGTATTAATATTCGAACGAAGATAGTTTAACTTATTTACTGCTGCATATCTCTGCTTCATTTGTTTGGACCTTGCTATGAATGTCTTCTTGCATTTCAATTTCAGTTGTCATGATCTTCCTTTGCTAACTTGATTGCTAACTTCCATTCTGTATCTAACTGCTGTAGAATCTAACCGATATGTCAACTCCGAAAGTTGTTTCTTGTTTCGGCAGTCAAGTCAATTTAAGGTTTGTTATTGTTCATGCACCTATTTTGACACTTCCATAGAAATTTTCAAGTGCATCCATCATAATCGCCTCCAGGAAGATATTGAAGAATCCTGCTGATAATAAGTCACCTTTACGAACACCAACATGTGTCTTAAACAATTCCCACGAACCACTCTTGTTCATAAACGCACAGCTACTTTCCTTATAGAATCGTTGATTAGTGTAAACGGGTATATTATGCTTCTTTATACTGACCCAGAGAGCCTCGTGGCAAACTCTAACAAAGTCCTTTTCAAGTCATTAAAATTGTAGTGAAATTCTTGCTGATGATTGCTGAATTTCTCAAACAAAGTTCTCACGTTCATAATCTTTTCAATAGTACTTCCGCCTTCAGGAAACCCGACTTGCTCTTTGCCAATTATTTGATTTGCAAGAGGCTTCAGGCTGTTCTTTATGACTTTCATTATTATCTTGCTTGGGTTACTTACGTGGCTTAAAGTTTTGTACTTAATTAGCCTGAAAAATTACGAACAAAGAAACGCTGAAGAAGCCCTGACATTCAAGTTGACCAAAACATTGGCAGGGTATTAAAGAATATTGCTAGACAGCAAAATAACTGTCTTTTTTATTTTAACGATTCTAAAGCTTATAGACATTGCGTAAGGTATGAAAATGCAATATGCAGTGTTTTAAACATTGAAAATGTATGTAACATCTGATGACATGGCAGTCTTATGATATTTTTACACTTCAGCATTATCTGTACGTCTTGCAAGTTAAGGAGTACATGTTTTAAGGAGACTGAGAAGATCCAATTTTAGGTATAAGATTCTTTGGGATTGATTACCATGAGATTGTGTTCTGATGGTAATCAATACACAAGTTGGCAATCGCTCAAACCAAACTATTTGAAAAGAACTGAAGACATCTGTTGTATTGTACCTTAATACGATTATGTACAGTTGAACAGTCTTTTTGCGGTACAAAACTTGAAAATCGCCTTGAAAGTTTGCCATATACATATACTTTCCTTTCTGACGTTTCATGCTCAGAAGAGTATCAGGTGGGAAAAACCTTTTATGTATGTTTCAGTGCAATGTCGCAATTTTCAAGCCGATTATGTATAGCTAAACCATTGCTCTAGTTTTGAAACTCGTTGAATTGCAAACAACATGAAAAGACAAAGTAACTTAAAAATGTAATTTTAAGCAAGATCTTTAAATTGTATGGCATTTTATGTATCGTATGGTAGATGTTAAATGTTCAAAACAAAACTCTATGCAAAAGGTCGTCGATGGACTGATACGAATAAAGAAGTCGTTAGCATTTGATCACTCTGTCGGATTCCTGAAATGGCCATACCCAATACGCTTTCAAAGTACTTGTAAAGCAGCGTGATAAACATTTGAGATCGTGTTCGAGAGCACATGGCGTGATTCTTCAAGTCTGTCACTGTGTGGCCGGTACTGATCGCCCCATGTTGTTGAATTGAGTAAGCCAAATCAGTACGAATGATATTTTCCTCGCCCACTGAAAGCATCTGTAAAGTTCGACCAACCAAGAGAAGAGAACAAATATAAGAAGCTTACGAACGGCGAAAGAACCATTTTGGTGCCTAACAGAAGTGAGTTAGTATAAACAGGGAAGTCTGAAAATTCCTCATAACTTAATAAGGGGAGTTAAGGTGTAATGAACTGTGGCTGGAAAAAATCCCAAAGTGCAGTAAATAGGGGGAGGGGCGCTGGAATTATATGGGAGCTTGAAAATTCCCTAAATTTGAATAGCTATTGTTAGGACGAAATGGCTAAGGTGTGTAGAAAACGGCAAATTGTTTGATCAAATACACTTTTTGAAGCATTTAGCAATATAAAGTAACGAGTATCTAAGTCGATTACGCTACTCAGTGGCAAATCAAGTTAGTGGATTCAAAATGTCAAAGTTGTTTCCCTTGTCTTCTTATTAAGTGGTGGTATTTTTGTTGACAAAACATTAAGGTTTCTTTTCTCTGTGGAACACCTTGGAATGATAAATCTGTTGATCCATATTGAAGCAGAGTCATACTGGTCATCAGCCAATGAGTCCGATAATAACAAATACTGCAGAATAGCAGTGATAGTCCGTGCAAAATTGCCAAAATATTGGCGCTGCTTATATCGTCTCCAAACTTTTTGGGTGGGTTGGAAACGTTCTTCAATAAATAAAAGAAGGGGATGAGTTGGATGGGGGTGGAATATAAATTCCTTTCTGGAAAAGGTTCGCAAACTTATTAGCACGGGGGACATCTTTTAAGCTCTTGGGAGAACGTCATGAAAGAAAGCACGGCCTTGGGCCTACCCTGTCAGAAGAGTGTACGCTGTTCATAGCAGACACTAACCGTGCCTGTAAAATGTGTTCGCTATAACCAGTTACCGCACCAAGGAGGTTTTCATCACAATATTTTTCAGCAATAAAGGCATCTAAGTGAAAATCTGGTTTCATTTTACGTCTATAGTTTAGAATTTCATTTCTTAAGGAAGCCATTGATGTTCATTTGCCTACAGTTTTTAGTGTCTTCGAAAGAAACCCAATTAAATCAGTACATATCATGATATCTTAGTGCTATCTTCATGGTATCTGCATAGGATTGAATGGTATCTCCATGGTATCTTCATGGTATCTGCATGGTATCTGCATGGTATCTGCATGGTATCT
>JANTCA010048198.1:0-18421 GCA_024741275.1 Chironex yamaguchii
AAGTTTCATACTCTGAAGAGTGTCAGACGAAAAAAGCTTTTAAGTATGATTTTAGCGCAATGTCGCAAATTTTCAAGTTTTGTACCACAAAAAGATTGTAAAAGAATATATCTTTGTTCTCTAAGGTTACACTCTTGAAGCAAATCTTTAAGTAAGGAATGTGGCCATATTCCCTCTGTGCTACACTCGTAGCTGCTACGTAAGCAACCTCTGCTGGTGACAAAACCGTGATAGACAAACATTTTGTAGACCTCCACTTACGGACAAAAAGATAACCTGGCTGTGACTTTCGATTTGACTTTCTACCCAATCAGAATCTACATTTCACAGTCATTTCCTTTTCTGGCTTACCCTAAATGAAAAGACGAAAATTTAACTCCAAAAATTTCAAAATCCTCTTAACTGTCTTCCAATGTCCTTGCAGACAAGGTGGTAGACTGCATTCAAAGACGCTGAGAAGTTGGGTCACTTGCCACATACCAGATAGGTCAGTGCTAACACTGCCATCTGTTACTTTCTAAAATTGACCTATTCTCTTTGAAGTTGACAAGATGTGTCAGGTAAGACTCAAAGGCTTTGACTACTGCCACACAAACGTGCTCAAAATAATTAAAACAGCCTTGCAAATTTGCGACAATGCACTAGGAACATACCCGAAAGCTTTTTCGCCTATCACCTTTCAGAGTGCGAATCATCAGTAAGTAAACATCTATGGCAAAGTTTTTATAAAAAACATAGATGGGAACCAGCCAATCGGAATAAAGAAAATAGACAACAGGAAAATGGAAAAGACAGCACTCTCAATGCCTACAGAGCCCTAGTTTCCGCTTTTAATGCAGACAAAATCCAACACATTAGATAGAAAAAGAAAGGCGATTTTTAAAGCTTTGTACCACAAAAGGACTTTTTGAATAGATTAAATGCTATCTTTGTAAAAGCTACATATTTTTGTTTTCTCCCTCCCACGCCCTTCTTCTATACCAAAACAGTCATCTGGTAACAAATCTTGAGACTTTCTCTTTGCTCTCTTGTCATTTGAACATAGGAAATCGGATGCTAAAATGATGCATTCGCATGAATAGAGAGTATCAAAAGGTTATGTTCACCTTCATATAGGCATATGTCACTGACAGGATGGCTATAACATGCTTTCTGTAGGAAATTCTGCTGCTTACTTATCATCATGACGTTTTTTAAATCTTAAACACTAAATTATTGCACCAATTGTTCTCAAAGCTCTCTGGCTGCCGTCGGTATATCTGCTCTGTGTGGAATCTATTTCATGCACCTCGAGATTAAATTCATTGGCTCTTACTTTGCGCAAATTGATGTGTATGTCATGGTCTACTTGATAATCTACTATTTAAATGGCAACGGACAGCCATGCTTCATTTCACAGCGTAATCATTGCTTTGTCTTATCCTATAGCTTCAATCAAATGATTAACGACGTTTTTGTAATTAACGATTCGTAAGTTAAATTTCTCCTTTATCATGTGTTCAAGTACTTTTGTTTTTATAATTGTACTAATGTTATGTATGTTGAAGCCAATTGATTCGTTTTCTCCCATTCGCTTGACATTTCACATGCACTGGTGTGCCTTCCTAAAACATTTCTTAAGTTGCCCCCAGATCCCTCACGACTAATCATTGACTGGAAAGCCTTCGGTTCGTTCCCGAGTCCTAAATAGAAAGAAACTTAAACCAAGTAGCGAAGGGTTTACTCATTTTGCCTGCTTTTTCTCCCATAGGTTAGTTGGAATCTGAGAAAAGAAGGACCCTTGGAGCGTCGCTTTAGATACCTTGTCTCAATCACAGGTATCAGGGGTGGACTGGTAGGCCGGGCTACCAGGTCTGGTCCCCGAAGGCCCCCTCATCAAAGATTGCAGACGGCCCATTTTGTTGTAGAAATTTGTTTCTCAAAGTTAGGTAATTTGAGATAGTAGTAGCTAGTACGGTGGTATAGTGCTTATTGATTGGGCTTAGAGCACTTCCTTGGGCTCCCCCGAGCTGCAGAGGCCACTAAATTATTCAGCAAACTATTACTACCGCTGCACATTTGCGCTGATCCGTGAGAGTTTACTGAAGAATTCGAGGGGCGCCAAAAGCTAAGTGGCCCTTAACAGCTGCTAAACCGCAACCACTGTGCGTTATGTCACTACTGGTGTCAGTGCAACAACTCAAAATAGGAATGATAGTGATATAGGCCCTTCATGGCAAAGTTTCCTAAAGCATGGCTAAACTATCTCAATATTTCTACAAAACTTGCAATTATAAAGACCAAAGCGCTTTTAATGTCCGGGCCCTTGAAACCATCTTAAGGAACAAAAGTAGAAGAAAAGAGCTGTCAAACCTGCTTTCGGGTTTAGCTTACCTATCCACTTGATGTCATGCAGCACCTAAAACCTTTATATGCAACCTCCACCTATGGACCTGGAACCCCATCCTGCTCTTGTCCTTTCTGCTTCCACCGTCCTGCGACATGTTGTTTTTGGTCTCCCTCTTTTTCTCCCGATTTCCACGTAAGTGCGATGTTACTGTCATTGTTTCTTTCCCTTTTGAGGATATGGCCAATGAATTTCCACCGTCTACTCCAGATATCACCGTCTATCCTTTTTCCTTCTCCCTTTGTCATCTTTCACGTTTTATATCTGTACAGCAGGACTGACTTCACCAAAGTCTTGTACAGCACAAATTTTGTTCCCTGGTGGATGATGTTTGCACTTCATATCTGCTTCAGTTGCATGTATGCTTGTCGTGCCTTAGATATCCTGTTAGTGATGTCATTTGACCCACCTCCCTTGAAACTGTTGCACATAGGTAGATAAAGCTATCTACATCTTCCACAGCTTCACCATTTATCGTCACTGGATCGTTGTTTCTGTTATTTATTATGATTCCCCTGCTTTTCTGGGTATTTCACTTTAATCCCTCCCTCTCACTTTCTTCTGCAAGCTTGTCCGTCTCCGCTTGGATGTGATTTTTAGTTGACGAAGTCTTCTAGTTTGATCATAAGCTTCTACCTGATCTCTGTGTTCGCATTGGCTGGTCTTTTCATTACCATTACCAAGATGGCTAGAAGGAATAACATACCTGACATGTTGCACCCTTGCTTTACTCCAGTCCTGATCTTGAACCATTCTGTTGTTTTCCTTGATCTACCACTATGCATTCAAAGTCACTGTGTATTGCCTTCACCATGTTTACTATTATGTTAGGAATCCCATAGCTGATCATGATGATGCCCAGGCCTTCTCTGTGCGCTGAGACGAACAACGCTATCCTGGTAATATTGCAGTGTCTTAAATTTGTTTTGTCAAGGTCTAATCATCTTGATATTATTAACCTATTGTAAAACTACACTACTGTCTTACAGTTTTGAGAGGGCTCGGATGAAGTCTGACAACAATTAGTGAAACAAAGAAATATATGTATATTTAACAGATTCACTATTGTAGCTTACGATTTGATTAACAACAACAATGCCGATTATGTAGTTCTCAAAAGGTTTAAAGCTTATGATTATAAACCAGATGTATCTTCAACCTATGTTGAAAACGTTTTGATGACTTCACATAATCACTTTGAACTTGGACTGCTCTTTATGAAATAACTTAAAGACTGACTAATCATTAAACATGACAACAAATCTATGGAAAAACAAATGACATGCACCTACAAAAGTGTAACAGGACTGTTATTCCTGTCATATCCATTAGCCTCGTTACCATGCTAAACTCCTTAGTTCTTTTATGCATGAGTATTAGTTAGCTGTCAATCACTCATTGTTTGTATCATTATTTCCAATTTGTAGTTAAGTATCATGGATTGATTTCTTATTGGCTGGGGCTGTTTCGAGTGAATAAATTATGTCATTGGAATCGTGACTTCTTCTTTCATCAACGAATTAAAGCCTGTCACACAAGCAATTAAGCGATACAAAAAGGTAGAGTGTAGCTGGCGTGCCAACAAACTATAGGGGAATCGGAAATACTCAAATCACACATTGTCACGAGAACAAAATGAAATGAAAATCTTACCATTTAACACTATTTGTTGATGGCAATTTATGTCTGAATTAAGATATTGTTCCCATTATAACAGGAATTGCAAGTATGTAACTCCAGATTGGAACAGGAAATGAATCACATCAATAATCATATCAATGTGGAATATATTGTTTTGGTCATTTACATTGGAATTTCTTCTAAAACAGACACTTTAAGGCTATGCAAGAAACCTTCGAGCCCATGTCCGAAGCAAAAAAGGAAGTAAAAGGTGGTTGCCAAAAGCCAAAAACAAAATAAACTCGCACATCTTCACGAAAATGCATCAAAATCACTCAGTGTGAAAAGTTATTTTACAGAGGTTTTGACTGCAATTGAGTCTTCTACAGTGTAAGTAACCGCAACTTCATATGAATAGTTTGACGGTGAGTTTAGTCTTTCAACAACTCCCTTGCACCATTTATTCTTCATTCATTAGAAAATGAAGGCGGTAACACCTGTATACAAAAGTACCTTTCCTTAACAAAGACACTAAGACTCATTCTAAAGTTTGAAGTCCCTATGAAATGAAAAAGATCGACCCTCATTTATTGCTTCTTTAAACTTGCTTTTCATGTTAAAAAGTAATATTCATTTCCTTTAGGAACAACTGAAACAGGAGAACCAGTCACTGAAAATGCTGATACAATGCTCATTTCACGAGAGGAGCAAGAGTCACCTCCCTTCAAGGTCGCTAGACATATCAAACTGCGATGAAGATCATACAGCAACCATGGGTCGTGAAGAGTTGATGTCAAATGATGCAGCTTCTCAGGCTTCTGCAACTCTGACTTTCATTCGACCCCCGTTATCTCAGCTGATCAGCCTTCTGAAGCAACGCCCGTATCAGCCTATGCATGGAATTTCTTTCAACCATGCTATCACATAACTGACTTGTCTTTGCAAAGAGACCAGGTTCAAGGTAAGTGGGAGCATGATAGTCTGATTTGTTTCATCTGCCTTGCTTTTTGCAAAACGATCAAGGTTCCCTTTTCAGTGCGTTCAGACAGAAGACACGTTTATACGCGGCTGAAGGTACACAAGAGCTCAAAAATGTACATTTCTGCAATGGAAGCATTTATGATTTACCAGTAGAAATCTGGAACGCTTTTTTCAGCGACCAGCAGCTGAGAAACACAAACATAAAGTGGAGCAGCGATGTACAGTCCTTCTTAGAATGAATGAAGTAATCACAACATTGGGGAAGCAGTGGCCTGTGTTCAGGGGAAGAGGAACTGAATCTGCATTCAGCCTCCGAGTTGATGTTGTAAGCCATGCAAACGTGTTGGAAATTATCAAATTGGTGGCAATGTTTGGCAACGCACTTCAAGAGCACTTCAGAAAAGCTACAGAGTGAGGCAAAAACGCAAAGGAAAGGGATTCAGGCAAAATTTGACCAGGAAATTTTGTCACATTTCTTAGCAAGTAAACAGTAAATTCACTTCTGGTGTTCAGAAACATGATCCAAGAGAAAAGTGCCAATGAAATGAAAAGGGCTAAGATCTTTTCTTTTTAGATGGATACAACTCAATTGGTCAAGATCAGTGCTCTACCGCAGTATGCAATACACACAAATTATCTGTTCAAGAGAGGCTTTTGGGTGTTGTCAAGCAGGCGATACTAGAGGTTTAGGATTGTTCAATTTGCTTAAGACAACACTAGATCGGTGGAATATTGATATTGCTAACTGTGTTAGGGACAGGTTTAATAGAGCAGCCATTTTGTTTGGCAATTATCAAAGAGTGAAGGCTAGGGTTACCAAAGTAGCATCTAAGCGTACTCATGTTTGGTGCTATGCACAAACACTGAATCTGGTTCTTAATGACACCACTGCATTCAACAGGAATCCCAGATGAAGCACTCAAAAAACAATGAAGTTAGTGTACAGTGAGGTGTCTGGATTTGCAGTAGATCGTGGGTTAATAGACAAGCAAATGTGATTCTTCAAAGCTTTTGCAAGGCTTGCAATGACACTATGAGACAAGAATATGTTGATTTGTGGTTTATGAGCGAGAAAACAAATTACCACAAAAATGACGATTTTTGTCCGATTAGTGTGTAATAGTCTCTCCAGATCACAAAAAATAAAGGATTACAATAGGCTATTTTTCAATTGGCCAGGTTCTTGATTTACGTTGCCTTATAACTCCGTCATTTTGCTTTAACGAAAGATTTTATTGCTGTAAAATGCTTGAAAACGAACCACACATTTCATAGAAAGTTATACAAATCCTCAGAAATTCAGAAAGAATATGGACAGAACGATTAAAAAGTGCGATTCTCAAAGGTGTGAAACATTATTGTCTGTACATTCATTGCCATGGGGATTGAAAATCTTCAGTAAATGCTTGAAAATCAATTTGTGACCAACACGAGATGTCTTTCAGAAGATTCCTTACATTTTGATCAAGTGCTTCGTATTTTTCAGGCATTTTGCAAATCAAGAAATTTGTGGGTCTAATTTACCATAATTTCAGTATAATGTTTTGGTGTTTTTACCTCGAATTTGGTTCACTCAAATCTGTTTATTTATTCATCGTGTTATGAATGCAGGAAAGATTCCCGGTAGTTTGAGTTGTTTTTTCTTCATAAAGTGAAATATCACGCGCTCTATAACCTCAATTGACCAGTCGAAATGTCGTTTTAACTGATGGATATCATCATATATTACTTTAATCAATTTCAAGCAAAGCTTTCACACCTGTTTTGATATTCATGGAGCAAGATATATTTATCCAATATGTTACGTTACTCATGAATATAGTTAAGCATACGAAATTTCAGTAGGCTAAAAATTATAAATATGCATACTGCGGTTACCCAAGTAATTTGCAATGATGTCTAGAGATATAATATCGTGAAGCAGTGGCATCGGGCCCTTCTCTTTGAATTCGCCCAGACTCCTGTTTAGGTGCTAATCCCCTTCTGACAGGTATCGTCATATATACAGATGAATTGGCCAATTTATTGGTATAATTACTTATACAACATTACTAGTTGTCATGTTATGTAATGTAATACAACTTTAATTTAAAGACTACATTTAGGACCACAAGTATCCTAACGGTCTTAGAACAGCTGTTGTAAAGGGTGAGAGGTATTTTGCTGTCAAAGAATATTGCCGTTATCCGACATGTACTAGTTAGAAGATTTAATGGGAGAACGTTTTGATAAATACCCAGGTTTAAAGTGAGTGTAATGACAGTTAAACGACAGGGTGGTCTTTGATAGAAGTATCACTTTTAGGTTTAATAACTACATTATATTCCGGCGTCAAAACCAATTGTCTAAATGCCAATCATGGACATGTTCCATTATCAGCAAGATTTAAAGTTTCCTATTTTGTGTGTTACTAAGAAACCCCTTGTGGTCCTTCTACCGCACTCTCTTGTAGTACGTACGTCACTGTTATCTAGCACTGTTGTCTTGCTTACTCAATGACTGCATTTCTAGGTAAAGGCTTGGCAGTGTCAATGCAGCACATTATCCACTCATGCTACCATATATCAATGCGTCGGAGAAAACTACAACCTCATAGTTACCTGTTTTTACATGCATGTCTTTGCCTTCCTGACAGATAAAACCATTTAAGAGTTTACAAGTAACAATGGTTTTCTTAAAGCGATGGATGTTCTTATTGGGACGCTGCCAGTTGCGTTGTGACAGCCAACAAGAGTGTTTGTGCTATTTTCCGTATGACATTAACAACCGAAAGCCTAGTGTTCAGAAATGAGGTTATAATTAAGACTGAAGGGAAGAGGTATATCGAAACGGTTCTTAACTAAGTTGGTAGTAGGGAATTCTTTCTGGGTGTTTTTGTAACCACTTCCAAACATGGTTAACTGATTTGTCTAAGAAAAGAGATAACGATAAAGTCATGACCAGGTGAGCCCAGGGTAACTTGGGTGTAGCGGTTGTAAAAATGGCCTAATTTTAGTCTTCTAATTCAATCTTTTTCAATTGTCATTGAAATCTATCTACTTCATTTGTAAAGCTAGTATGCGTTCCGAACTGTCCCGCCCAAACCGACACGCATTTGCCGTTTGGAAATTTCAGCTTGAGCTGTATGGCATGGTACTCTTAGTATCTCGGCCACTCGCTGCCAGCCCGACCGTACGCCTATAGCCAAACAAGGCGCCTATCACGTCCCATCCGGCACACTCTCTTTGAGTTTGGTGGGGGCCGTTTTTGTTTGAAGCATGAGGTGATCCTCGAGGCTTTCTTGTTCCTTGTCATAATTTACCTCCACTATTGTTTGCAAGAGGGATTTTGATGCAAATTCACATTAGGTTATCGTCATTGAACAATATATGGGTATTCCTGGGTAGAAAAAGACATTTTACACTTCTACATATTGCAAGCGTGAAACGCTTCTTTATGTTTTATTCTGGCATCGAAACTGTTTTTCAAACCTTCAAGAACCATCATTAAATTACGCATTTCGACTGCTTATATTTCACAGTGGTAAAAACCAACAGCTGCTTATGTGTAAAACATGTTCCTATTAAACGTTTTGAGAAGTATTCGCAAGCATATCCGCCGAAAGTTTTAGGTTTTAGTGTAATTTTCATTTGGAGATTTTGGTCGCCGTCACGTGTCGTCAAGTGGATCGATATTAACATCTTGTAGCTGAAAAGGCGACAGGAGTGGGGAATTCTCCTTTTTTGTTGGCATCAAGTACTCAAGTTAAGGAATTAAAACATTTAGAAGATTGTGATCGAATTTTGTAATAATGTTTTATGTGCGAACATCCATGAATTGGTACAGTAGGGTACTTTATCTACACACATTATTATTCTATGAAAATACTGAATTTGAAATACAGTACTATGTTTTTTCTTCTTGAGTTTCTTTCATGTATTAGTGTCCAATCGCTCCACTTGCCAATTTGAAATTGCGACTAACAATATGATGAAGGGAAAAGACGTAAGAAATAAATAAATTTCTTTTTCACTACCTGGCAAAGTTCACCTTTTTTAATACAAGTGACAAGGGTCACCATTCTTATGGCATTTCTTCTTCTCTGTTAGTTCTTGCATAGGGAAGCATAAAAACAACTTTTGGCACCCGACGCAAGCAACAATCTGATTGTTCCTCTAATAAAAGACTTGAATTTAATTAAAATTCTGCGGCCACACAAGATGAAAAGCATACCAAATCAAGTTTATTCTATAATCAACTATTATACATAGAACGTAGACAGTGAAAAATGAAAGAGTTGTTTTTGTAATAAACATGGTTTTCACCCATACTTGTCAGTTGATTGTACACGTGAAATGGATGACGAGGATTACATACACATTATTAGGATGGAGCATTTTATGTAAATTATTCAACTGAATACAGGGGATGAACTCGGAAACATAGCAAGACATAATTGTTTGCTGTCTAGTTTAGCATCAAAGACAATATACTCGAATTTATTAAAACAAGCATAAAAGGCGTACATAAAAAACTTTCTCTACAGCATTATGGAGAAAATATTCGTCTTAAATGACCATATTTTACATCATAAAGTGAAAAATACAATTGACTTGCCAATGAATTGCAATCACTATAACTATGGTATTATTACTCTATCACACAATTATCAAAACGTACATTGACGTCTTGCCAACTAACTCTCACGGACTTTGGTAAACACCAAAAAGGAGACAATCGCAACTACAAGAGAGAAAGAACTAAAAATAGCCCTGAAAAATGGGTATATCGTGGAACATTAAGAAAAGGTTGCTCAACACCTCCGTGGTGATTCTGGGATTTGAAGAAGACGAACTACAAGTAGCTTTATCCACTGGTGACGTGGGACTGCGAGAGGCTTTTACAGGTTTCATCCCCAGCAAAGAGAGAGAAGGAATTGCTGCTGTAACAACTGGAAACTAAATGCAAAACATGACCTTATTTAATAGGAAAATGATTCGGTATTTGGACACGTGTATGGAAAAGATTTAAAGGGATGGTGTTGGAGGAAAAACTAAGAGAAGATAATATAGAAAGCTATGTACAAATGTTGAAGCATAGGCAAAGTGAAAACTTGAGTACGAAATGAACTATGCCACTTTTTTCCAATTGCTTATGTAAAGTCTTGCCGTGATGATGATGATGATAATGATGATGATGATGATGATGATGATGATGATGATGATTACAATGGTGATGATGGTGATGATCAAGATGATGAAAATGATGATGATGATGATGATGATCAAGATGATGAAAATGATGATAATGATGATGATGTATCAATTACCTTTTAGGAATCTTGCTTTCTGAATATGATCTTAACATTAACTTTGCTAAAACTTTCATTTCAGTTCAGTTCTTGTTTACCTGATACGGTCAAAAGCCATCGGAGCTGTACTTTAACAAATATTGTATTGTTCTGAACTGATATACACAAATAACCACAAGTGTGCCTTGCGGTGTACCACACGATAGTATCATTAGCTTTGCTAGGATTAATTTTGTACTGCTTCCGGTAATGTCACTGTTGTTAAGGTAACGATCTTGTTAGTGATAGGCATTACAGGACGATGAATGTGGGGCTTTAGCTTTGCAAATGAATGCTCGCTTTACCCTACATATGCTGCTACGCCAGAACCCATTCGAGTCCATGTAGAAGCAATAATTTCTTACTCGGCGAGGAGGATTGAATATCAGACGATTGAACACCATTCTGTTGCCACTAAGCCAATGAAAGTCAGTTCTTCGATTTCTCCCAAAACTTGACATACGCAGTCCAAGCCATGCTCTGAGATTCTGCCAAGGACATCCAAACATATTTTCCGCGATGAAGTCATTCTCCTCCTTGCTTTCTATACTGACAACCTGAGCGAGTAAGCTTTCACAATACCGTCGTGCAGCACCAAATGGAACAGATTTTCGAACAAAAGCATAACACGATTCCTTGTATGGTTTCCAACCTTGCGGGCATTTCAATGATGCATTTTCTTTCCACTTTTCTTCTGATATGAAATTGCTGAGGTTCATTGACAACTCTCGAATTGCTTCCTCATACTTCATTTGTGTTATGCGAAGACTAATTTCCATACGTTGCAGTCTAGATTCAATTTTTGCAAAGCTTGAGCCATTGCCTTCCCTGTTTGCTTTGAATGCTGAAAATTGACCTGTACCTCCTTGTTTACAATAGCAGTCTTCGCGACGTAAAAGTAACCCTGTAAGATGGCTTACTAAAATAACACTCGATAAAAGTTGTAGAATTATAAAAATTATCAAAAGTTTGTTTTTCCCACAGCAGGAAGCCGCCCGACGCCTCCTGGACTTAGCTGAGAGCAGGCTTGCTTGTGCGCTTGCGAATATAAAATCCTTGCTTGTTTTCATATCGTTAGATAAAAACGAGATGTCAGGCCTTCTCATCGAAGCCAAATGATCTGGAGGTAATTCCATCGATTGGCCTTGTTCAGTAGTGTAATCATAGTCATAGATATTCATAGGGCGTAAGATTAGTTCTTCGTAGTGAGGGTCATTATTTTCCCGAAATCTTTCATCCATAATAGTTGGGTAATGTCTCCAATTTTGACGCGAATCATTACAAAGTTCTCTGCTCTGATACTGCTTTAATAAACTCGTATCATGGCCTCGCAGCATAGTCTGCACTTTCGGTTGCCTTGGCCTGAACATACCATCATAATAGGAGTGATCGACAACATCTACATCTTCTTCATCCGGATTAAAGTAGGAAATACGCGGATAACCATCCTCGTCTTCATCGATTTCCAAAACTTCGTTTTCATAGATTGTAGGCAATTTTTCTACTATATACTCTACAGCAGACATAATGGTATTATTTTAAGTCACTGCACATTTTGCTTTGAAGATATTGCAGCTGCTGGCCGTATTCATAAAAGTTTACCTACTTAAATTTGGTCTTCGACAGAATAATGCGATACGGAGGAGAGTATATCGGATTAAAGATGATGAATTGTCATTAATAGTCATTTAGATTCTAAGCAATAGGCAGTCAACGTGCATTTTGTTGGCTAATTGAAAATCCTCAGAAACAAGGCGACAATTGCTTCCTGCACATTCAGATCTTCTCAAAGAAAATGCCATCAACCCAAAATAATTTCTATTCCCTAATTCGTACATTTGTTAGAAGGTTATACGTGCCTACAATTAACGTAAATTGCGGGGCAAAATTAATCAACTCATTTGAAAGATCAGACGGTCATCTTCTTGAGTGCCTCCTAATCGCATTGTGAGTTAACCACGCATATAATAAAAGTACAGTTCATTTGTATACAACATATTAATCAGCGATCACCAATTGCCTGCCATTTATGAACAGAGTCCTTTGTTCCTTGTGCTTCGATTTGTCGCTGGTAGTCATTGCGAATTGAATACTCATGCGCAGTTGCCTCTGAGTCACCATAAACTAAAGGAAAGTGAACACAAATTTTGTATATGTAAGTAATAAATATGATTTTATCTGAACATTAGTGCCGGTTTCGAGTCGTGTCTTTTGTTTGTACACTAGCACACACAGGTACAAAAGCGTAATTTGTCATAAAGAAGTCTATGCTTGTCTCATCACTGTTTATGTATGCCACAAGTGCGCAAATTCCACAACCCCTATCGTCTTCTGTGTCTTTTATTTATTTGTACGTTTCTACTTGTTTTGCCTTGACCAATCGTTGGTTCGTTGATCTTTTATTGGTCAATCCTAATATCGGACGCTACATATTCAGCATTGTCGTTCATTACCGTCTTACGACGAATCTACGTGATAATAGTGTGTCGGAGGAAGAGCCTTATCGATGACTTTATTACTTTAAGAAATATCCTGCATTAAATCAGAGTAACTTTTTATTCAGTGAGACACGCGGCATTCGAGAAGTGGGAGCACGTGTTCGGATTTTCATTTAAGCGCATTCTCTTTAGGTTTGAAAATTATGCATTACACACAAGTTAGGTAACAAGTTAGATCCGGCGCATCTGGTGTGAAATATAAATAGAGAACAACAAGAAAGTTGCACCCATCTTTAACACCCAGCTAAATGATAAATGGTTGATTGAGTACCGATGTGCATCTATAGGACCCCACCCTTGGAGACACCATCTGTCTGCTCTTAGTTTTATGAATACTAAACGTGCAGTTTACATATAATCAAAAAGGGTATCTCCTGGACTAGCTCCTAAGGGAGGTAAAAGAGAAAACTAAAGCTGTCAAATGATCCATAGATCAAAAAGAAATGATTTTGAAACAGACATTATTCCCTGAGACTACTTGTAAATAACAGTATAACTGTTCCGAATAACAACAATTTCAGGCATTAAACCGGATGAGAAACTGAGGAAATGGTGTTTGGGTACAAAACAAAGGACAAAGTTGTCATTTACCAGATTATGTCAGCTCAATCTTCTTTTACCCATGTTGACAGTTGACTTACTAAGAGTTAGATATCAAAAGTGAATCGCATGAAACGTTTTCGGATTAATGCAATAGTCACTTCGCTACTACAAAGAAGCCGATGTCCTTGCTATAAAAATTGACGGTTAAAAATAATGGACAAGAATTTGGTGAACGGTTAAAAGTATTCATTTCTTGACATTTCTGTATGTTTAATAAATATGGATGGTTGAGCTCTTGGTATATGTACGTACTAGTTGCTAGTACAAGCGCAATAGTCTGGTCAAAGAAGCCTTTGTTGCCATAATACCTTGTTACACTCGGATTTCATTGAAAATGTTTCGATATGGCGTAAGCACCGTGTTTATCTCCCTAGCGGTCAGTGATCTTGCAAGCAATGAAAGCAAAGTCAATGAAAACTGAAAATCGTTTGTCAAGAGTGGAGCATTACCACAATAGCTACACAGTCTTGCACTAATGCATCTTTCGATAGTCAATAAATTGTTCTACTTTATTCTAGTGTCCTGAAAGGCGATCACAGACATGCAGTTGATATATCTGAGATCACAGAGAGGCAAATGTCCGAAAACTATTGAGTTTTCATCCTACAGCAAAGCAGTTCTGATGAAGATGGAGAAGGACAAGAAAGAGAGAACCTACTATTGAAAAAGAATTATAAAGCCCAGAAGACGGTATTGTCAGAAACGAGGCGGATATTTGGAGTTTTAGACAAAGTGAACAAGACGAAGTGTACTGTTGACCTCTCCGTAGTCGCAAGAAAGTTTAGGAGACTAAGAGAGAAGAGAGGTTATTACGAACACAGTGTCTGACACCTTACCCTAAAAATAGCAGCCTTGTTACCCTCATGTAAACATGCAAAGACGAAATTACGGCACTCAATGTAACCGGGAAAAAGAAATCGAATGAGGTACTTTCAAGGTATATTTCAATAAAACAAAAGAGGAAAGTGCTCTGCCTACAAGGCAGATAGGAGAAACAGCTTGAGGAGACATGAAGTGACAAGGCAGATCAATTTTACTTCCAGATGTGAAAGGCATTACGAGACCACCATCATCAGGAGTAGACATTGGTCTAGGCGATTTTACGTTAAAAGCGGGATAGGAATTCATCTAGAAAGCAAGTTGGAATAGCGCTCTTTAACTATATGGAGTTTCTTTCAAAGTGCACAAAAATACCCCAACGAATGAAAATCCATAGTCTTTTAGTTTTAAAAAGTACATGACAGGAAACAATCAGAGATCAATAAAACTTGAAGGGGAATGCATACTAAGGAACAAATTCACCAACACATGCCCTTCTAGATAGTCAGCTGTTATGACTTGTTGAAAGTCATCAAAAGAGTTGGAGGTCACAATAAGTCTTCCACCCATCCTATTTTCAATAGATCTTGATCACATCAAAGGACAAAGCTGGGGTCTTTGCTCAGTTATTTTGTTTTCATCCTACTCTACATGACATGGATCATCCACTTCTGATTTCCCTCTGAAAACTAAGCTGTCATTTTACTTCATCTTAGGTTACAACAATCATTGTATAATTAAATTCATCTGAAGCAACTGGACTTTGTGATATGCTGGTTATTGTTCCTTGTCTCCAGCCTCTTTCAAACTCGTTTGAGAGTACATGTTCGTATTTTGTTTTCCTAACCACTACATATATTCAAGTGTAATTCTACTTTTAAGAACTGTGAAAAACGATCCAATCTTCACCATTATAGATCAATTATATTACTGCCAATAAAAAGTACATTTTTGATTATAGACCTTTTGATAAATATCCTAATTCTAGCAATCTGATTTCTTATAAGACTTAGTTGCTGTTAGGTATACGACTAATTTTTTCACCGTCACTTCTGAGCGCATTTATCGTACCTTTAATGTACTCGGTTAAGCTAGGATGGCTGCTATCAACATTTCTGATGCATTCCACAATGTTTAGCACGCAGGGCGTCTACAGAAGCTCTCATCCTACTATGTATCTGGTCGCATGCTAGATACTATCTCTTCTTTGCTCTTTGATTGTAAGATAAGGTTGTGTCTAGACGGGCATTCCTCTTCTAGCCAGTTCTTTAATGGAGTAGTCCCCAAAAGATCAGTAGCAGGCAATCTATGCTAGTGAGTCTATTCTGTACTTGGTATTGTAACAACTTTGAACAACTAAACTACTCTCAAATAACTAGTCATGATGATCCCCTTTTACCATGTGTCTCAATGGATAGTTCTGGCTTACCTGAGAGCCACTATTTCTGACCTCTTGGGGTGACACGTTGTCCACACCTTCTTGTAGGACTTGAGTATTAGTTGCAACGAAGGTTGTCTCTCTTCTTCTTCCAAGGAGGTATCTCAATCCAGAGAATATTGTGTATCTCAACAAGTCAGCAATTGACACCTACATTGAGAATTGTTGAGAGATCTGAGTAGGTGCCTTAGCTGATTGTCTTAATCTACTGGATTGTATCCAATGTTAATTTGTAGTGCTATTAGCCATGACCTGTATTCCAAATTGGACTGTCACTCTGATCATCATAACATGGCTTTCTTGCACCTTTTATATGAGTATTTCTATAGATATTCTTAAGAAAAGCAGTGCACCCTTCAAGAACCTTCGTATGTTTACTTGACTTACATCTAATTTTCTCCAGCTTCCAATTTGTCATAAAACACTCTGCAGCATCAGCCTTTTTCCTTGAGCTTTTCAGCTCTGGGATTTGCTTCCACATCCTTATTTTATTCTTCAGTACAACCTGCAGTATTCTATGACTGATTACTTATCACTCTCAAATAGCCCTTACCTAGCAGTCGTATTTAACCTTCTAAAGTGCAAATGCCTTATCAACACAAGATTCATTTCAACCCTGAATAGTAATAGCAAAATGATGTTGGGTATTTTTCAGATATAAGGGTGTCTGTAAAATATCTTTTTGTTAATGATTTGTTATAAAGACTTTCTACAAAGCATGTATTCCAGAGCTTCCAGGCTGTATAGAACATACTAAGACGATACGAGATACAGTGAAAACAACAAAGAAGGAAAACGGTGATCTCATCGTTGTTTATCTCGATTTGCCAAAGGTATTTCCTTACATTCATCTCGAGTAACTGGTGCATGTAATAGAGATACCTTACACCACCAGAGATAGCAAATGTCGTAAGGGATAATTATTATATTATGTACTTCAGAGTTGATGATTAAACTATGGTCTGGCAGAGTCTGGAGAAAGAGATAGCTGCAAGGTGCACTATTCATTGCTTCAATATTTATTAGGTACAAAGATCAGGAAGAATGTGAAAATGATAATCAAAGCATCAAAAAAGGCTTTTATGGTTAAAATAACTCGATCAATAATAACCACTGTTGGCATGCAAGACGTACTTTATAGACTTAATCATTTCATTAAATTGACTTGGATGCGTCTTAAAGCAAAGACGTTTTGAAGTGTTTCTGTTATAAAGAGGAAGACGAAAGAGCATAGATGCAGGATTAGTGCTAGGAATGGTTATACGCAGATAAGCTATCTGGTAACTATGAATATCAGTTATCTCTAAATTGACAGAAGGTCTGATGAGATAGATGACGAATTACTCCCTCGTACCTTCAAAATCTAACGCATGTAGCATATCCGTTTAGGAGGATGGAGTGGCTGTTGATATCATACAAAGTTATAGAGTAAAAAGAACAAAGGGCAAGATACACCTGAGACAATGACTCCGAGCTTCGGCTTATGGCAGGTAGTGAGACTCTTTTATATTGTATTTTAATGAAATGCACCACAAATGTTCCAGAGCACAATCTTGTTGTCGCACCACTAGAATGATGGGTATTTGCTCCTCGACACCTGATGTCAAAACTAGTTAAAAGTAGTTAGCTGTTGAAGCAATCGATAAAACAGTCACTGACTTACAACTTGGCGATATTGTAGGTTGCACTGTATTTTTCTCGTAGAAATTCACGGAAATGGAAACTTCGTACTATTTTGGGCAGTATTATTGACAGAGAAAAGAGAAGCTGCTTCAAACTAGTGGAACAAAATTGATCCTATACCACTCTTATAGTGTAGTCAGCGGGGAAGGTGAAGGCCTCGGAATGTCGAGATGCTTGTTTTCGAAACATCTTGGTCATTAGCATCGTTACGCATGTCATTAACTAAACGTTACATTTCTTAGCACAGTCAGTAGAGGAATTGACAAATTGTCGAGCGTTAATGGCCACAAATTGCAAAGAATTCTTTTCAGGTCTTTATGAACCATTACCTCTTTCCACTTCCAAAAATGTTGAAACAGCATCCAGTTCTGGGCTACGAAAAGGGGAAAGTTGTAAAGATTACATACCTATCAATCAAACAGAAGAGAAATGTAGATTATCCATAATTTTTAAAAGAATTTGTATAGATAAGAAGGTGTAATTGAAAGGTGTGTAGGATAAAAGTAATGTTCGAAACTTTGATTCTCAGTAGTAAGAGTTTGCACAAGAGTATTTGTGGGCGTGTAATTGTACTAAGAGATCTTGGATTCAATGCAAAATAATGGCATTGTAATGAAAATACAAGCGAGGGTAATAGCGAGCTTTTACTTATGGTCGGAGCGGAAAGATGGAAGATTGAGTATACAGTGAAATCAATGACCTATGTTATACAAAATCGTAAAGTTCATCAATTAGTTGATAAAACGATAAAATCCTCTGATTGGAAGGCCATCGAGTTTTGGTTTTATTTTCAATGACATTCTACTCAAATATGCCAGTTGTGGAGAGCAAAATGGCAGCACAACTTAGCCCAGAATCTGCGATGCAAACACGAATACCAGTGAAACTTTTTGAGCTTTCTTCGTTTGATGCAATCTAAAATTTCAGAAGGTGTTAAAAATTACAATGATATGTTAAAGGAAACAGTGTTATTTTCCAGAGCATTGTGGTTACAACATCTGCACCCTTCTTCAAGCAATGTTGGAGAGTTTATGCGTTATAAGGCTAAATCATTTGAAAACAGA
>JANTCA010048209.1:0-18420 GCA_024741275.1 Chironex yamaguchii
CCTTAGTGCGCGGTCCTGATTAAAAAACTAGATTTTTCGGGACGTTTTACGGGCTTTTGGCCACAGAGAACAGAAAACTAACATTGAGAATTGATTTGTACGACCCCAATTTACTCAAACAAGTTGAAAGCGAAAAAGGTGTAGGTCCACTTTAACTCTTTGTTCCGATATATCTTCAAAATTGAAATAGAGGCAAAAGAGAAGGAGCAAAATGAGAGGAAACTGGGCGAGCCAACGTACGGACGGAAAAAATAATGAACGATTGAAAGAACGAATGAATAAATGAATGAATGAATAAATGAATGAATGAAAAAATGAATGAACAAAAAAATACATAAATGAATTGACGGGTGGGTGGGTTAATGTATGCGTGGATGGATGCATAGATGGATGTGTGAACAGATGCATAGATAGGTGCATGGATGAATACATGGATGGCTGCGTGGATTGATGTGCGGATGGGTGCACGGATATGTGCATGACTGGATGCATGGATGGATACATGAATGGATAAATGGATGGGTGCATAGATCGCAATTGTCTTGAAAAGTTGAAACATAGTGGAAAACAACTAAAATTTGACAGAAGGAGATTGTTCCCCCTCTCAAAACGGCAATTGTTAATGTTAATAGAAATTATTATTCACAGGATTAAATATAACTACCCTATAACCAAAAATTACTCGTTAATTGCCATAAATTACGACATACGTTTTCAAGTATCCTCCCAAGAACCTGTAATGCCAAAATCCTTTGCTGTTGGAAGTTTGCTCTTGCAAGGCTAAAAAGCTCAGCAAGTGTATATCCTGCAGACAATGGCTGATCTCCATGATGATGAAGTCCACGGTTTACAGGGATACAAGCATTGGCCGGGACAATGTTTCCTTCTAAGTCAAATCTGGCAGAGATATTCCCCTAAACGTGTAGAGAGGGGAAATATCATGAGAAACTCTCCATTTTGGTTACTTTAATGAAAAAGTCTTATTCAGTTGTATTCTTTCGGGATCAGACTAGACCTTCACTTTCAAATTGTTCAAGGCAGCTAATTAAAAATCTTGTCATAAGTTTTAACTTGTGTCAATATCAAAGTGGTATAACAAGTATTAGGTAATTATGACATAATATGGATCCGATACAGTGGCCGTAGGAAGATAGAAGTCGGATGTGTAAATTTATCATGGTCTAACCAAGCAAGAAAGATTGGAAGTCTTGGAGTCTCAAAACCACAACTTGAAGTCTAGATCTGAACTAGTTTGCAAACCAAAACCAAGTGAACTTGCATCCAACCTTTAAGTGGAATTCTGTCTCAAGATCCCTAAAAGTAGGTTAGGTGGCCGTGTTAAAGGAAAAAGTAAAAAATAAGTGTCACGTAAGGCAGGAAGAAACCCTGTATTTGTATTGAGGATGTGCAATGAAAACCTTATGACTACATCCACATGACACCAACCTGTAAATGAATGGAGATTATTTTGGAATTAACTGAAAAGTCATTTTAGGAAGGCAAAAAATATGAATCATCAATATATCTTACTAAATATTCACTGACTATAATGTAAGTTACTGCATTGAAAAACATTTATAATTCGAACATCTTTTCAAGAAACAAATTGGTTTTCATAACTGTACCCTAGAATGTTGCTCATGGTTATATATATCACAACCTTTATCATCGATAGCACTTTGAACAATACATCATTTGACAATAACAATTTGGCTTCATACAAAACTTCACTTCTTTGACAGACTATGTCCTTTTATATACACCCCAAAGCATACGATTAATTTCTAAATGTTTCTCGCATCATATGGACTAAGCAGTTCTCACCTGAAACCCAGTTATTGAATAATTAAGTCATACTTTTACACAGGAAAATGTATTTTGTATTTGACTTACTAATATCTACCAGAAAAAGAAAGAACATAGAGAAAAACATCAAAATGTTTATCTATAACTATAATTTGGTACACATACATCAGGGGTTGTTATCATTCCCTTCTCAGGTGATGATATCCAAGCAAGTTTTTCTGTTTCTACAACATCCATATGCACTATGTCTTTACTGATGCCAAATTCTTTATAAGGATCTAAATCAATAGCACCACTTTTAATCTCATCAAGATCCACAGAATTTAACTCTTTCACCCAGTCTTCAGTATGCTCACTCAGAACTTTTGGAAACTGTTTTTTCTTTCTCATAATAAAATCCAAGAGCTTTGGATCTATAATATAGCAAATGAAAAACATCTATTTTCATGCTATAACTGCAGTCTGGAAAGTTAACAGTAACAGGATAATATTGTTTTTCAAGTAATCCTGAAAAAGGACAAACATACCATGTTCTCTCTTGTATTCCTACCCTCATTAACATTCCTGCCTCTCTTGTAATCCTGCCTTTGTTTCCTACTTTGAAAAATAAATCCCACCTCTTTGATAATCCTGCACGTGCGTTTGACGAAAGAAAGAAGTAAATGCATTGCAAACTTGCTTGCAAGTTTGAACATTCAGCACTTCATTCAGTTCAAATTCTACATTTTTTAAAGATATGACAATATAATTTTTACGGGAATACAAGAGAGAATATGGTGTTGCCTCTTTGATTCCTAACAATTAGCACAGCAGTTTCTGGTTCGCATTAAAAGGCGGTGGGGGCGCTGTTGGGCTTTTCATCCTTCAAAACTAAATAAAAAGTAAGAATTCATAGTAAAGGCATACATTATAAGATACAAGTATCCTGTCTTCTAAATCTGTCCTTAGATAAATTTTTTGGTGCTGAGGGTTTCCAAACGAATCACTCATAGAGACATGTTATTTTTGCATTTGTACTGCTATTGTTTTGATAGACAAAATGCACAAACATTAAAGGCTAAATCAACTATTCAATGGCCTACAAAAACCATTACATTGCAAAGGAAGCAGGATCCTTATTTTTAGAAAGTTAACAATTTAAAATACATCAAAACAAAAACAATGAACACAATTAACACAACTGACCTAATGTTGCTTTCAGTCGAGCTTGTTCCTCCATAATCTCCTGTTCTGGCATGCATGACATTTTCTTCAGGTTTTCTTCATGTATCTCACTTTTCATTTGTTGTATGGATGGCGACTGGCTACTGTCAACATTCATGGTTGTAAATGATTTCTCATAATTTGTTATTGTATTTGGACAAGTTTCATTTCTGCTACTGTCATCTTTCAACAAGATTGTTTTCAACTCTGCCATTTCATCTGTTAACTCCTGCCCAAATGCTGATCTATTACTACTCATAAACTGCCTGGCAAATAAGCTTTTACCAGTACCTTGTTTCTTCGATTTCTAAAGATATGAGAAAACAGTCAAACATTAACTCAATCAGGCTAAACATGTGGCAAATATGTTATATTTGCTTGGTTGAATGAGGATCACATTAAATAACAGGAACCAGTATAAAATCAAAAAAGGAATTTCAATTCAAAATCTATGAACATTTTTGTATACTTCAACCGCACATTTATTTTTAACAGCACAATTCAAATTACGTGACTAACATAAGCACTTACATTGATCTCAAACTGAAAAATATCTTTGTCCAATGTAGGAGCTGCTGGAAATCCTCCAATAAAACTCATTGTATTCTGTTTTGTTTTAACTGTTTCTCCTTTTTCCTACATGAAAGATAAATACAACAATAGCCAAAGGAACACCCACAGCATATTCCATTACCATAGTACCAGACATGTTTGTGGGTCCCTAACTGGCAACACAATTACATACCTAGACAAAGATTATAAGCAAACGTTTGCTGAAAAGTTGTAATATAAAGAAAATTCGAGATAAAGTTTCTGCATCAACTGAATTAAAAGTAGCCAAAATGGCAACAAATGGTGCTGAAATGATTTTGTTCTTAGAGACTTAGACTTAGGCTTTTGTTTATCACAACTCATTTTAAATCATTTTGGGTGATTTATCACAGTAATAGGCCAAGTAACTTTTGAGAATAATTTGGTTGGAGGCCAACTGAAATACTAAAGACTCAACTGAGATACAGAAATTTTTAATTTCAGCATAAGTTATCCTTGAAATCGTACCTTTTCTTATCGATTCTAGTTTATGAAGTTGGTACTACAAACTTTAATAAATGAGTGCTTTGTCAAGTTATAACTTATGACAATCGATCCTTTCTGATTACTCATCATGTTGAAATGTTTTGGTTTTAACACATTGGAAACCTCATTGATACCTTGAGGAAATAGATCGATGTCAAGTGACTGTTATAATTGGCCTTCGCAATAACAATCTGGTGTAAAGCCATTCAAATATCAAAGCCTTCATTTCTTGTCAGCTTGACTTGTGAACTAGTTAACAGTTTTACAGGAGGAGATACTTCCTATGAGATTAAAAGGGGATTTTATTCTGAGGTCATAATATAACTGACATTGAGGTGAGCGACGAATTGCTCACCTTGCCAACCTGTGGCATGCATGAAGGTGGGCACACGTGATAACCTGCCTAAAATGGTCAAGCCTGAACTCTTCACTGATAAACAGTCAAAGTTTTTGTGCTTACTATTAAAATGACAACTCACAAAAGCTAGGGCATATTACAGGCATACTACATTCTTTGCACAACATACTTAGTCACATACTTAACACTACAGTTAAGAAGATGCCATCACCTAACAAAATTCCATGCATCATAAATAAAATATCTTAAAATGCACTGTGAGTTCCATTTCTACAGTGTAAGTACAGAAGAGAGCAACAGCTCATTATTCAAGGCATTTGGAAATAGTCATTTAAGACTTCTCACGTCATTCCAATAAGATGTTTCAGAAAAATAGTAGTGCTAAACATTGAAGAAAATAAGATCACGAATAAAAAATGTGAAGTGGAAATTAGGTCTTAGTCAAACTGTTATTTGAGCACTGATGATGCATGTCCAAGTATTTGAAAATTTCTGCAGTTATTGTTTAAAAAATAGGTAAAATGATAAATAAAAGAATTCAGCAGTACATCAATAATCCAAAATTGGCAAACAATTGCACATGTCCACGCATCAAACTTTTAGCTTGTATGACATATATTGTTTGGCAAAAGAAAATGTTACTACTTTTACTACTGTCCAAAACTTGCATTGCCATTTTCGTAAAATAAAATACTTTCTTTGAATGGAAGCCTCCTCTGGTGCATTCACCAACATACCATTCCAAATGTACGCACAAACATCATTTTCTGGCATCAATATGTGCAAATATATTACAAATGGGTGAGGTATGAATCATCAGTTGCAAAAAATGCAGTCACAATAAAATGAGTGAACCAATTATATAAAAAAGTACTTTACATACGTGGACTTCTAGAAAGGTAAAGCCATTATTTTTGCATGGACTTACTATGGTTTTCAAAATTATTGAGATTATTTAAACAGATTTAATACAGGGAACCTAAATTCCGATTTTACAAACAGATTTAATTTTGTGACATTCAGATTCTGGTATTTTTAGGGGCTGGGTTAACATGATCAGAAAATCCATGACAATAATTCCACCTGCAAACAAAACCTCAAATAAACCAAATTAAGATAAATGCTCTAATTTCAAATGCCGCATGGCATATGGTTTATCACACACCACATCAAGACACTACACAAATAGCCTTTAATTTTCTACAAAACAGGCTTTTTGATCTTTCCCAAGACCAATAATTAAACTATAACTTCAGAAATAAATACCCATTTCCATGACGTACAAATTATAAAAAATGTTTACAATAAACATTTGTATCAAACAGATATGTCATCCCATATCTATCACTTACGTACATAAGTTGTTTACATAGCAAACGAAATACAAATCAACCAACTTCCCAAAGTAAAAATTTCCATCATCAAATACACATTATTACTATCAATAATTTTTTTATGCATACCTGTATCTTACTGAGCAAAGCAGTGATGTGTGTGTCTCTACCTTTGGGAATAAATAATCATTAGAAATGAAGTCAATAACATTTAACGACAGATTCCAAAAAGTAGTAGGACAATGTGTTGATGAAAATGCCAATAATCTTTCTCAAGTGCTGATAATTAGGCTATACAAATCACTTAAAGCATCACAACTAATATCAATATCAAGTCAATTTCCTCCAATGACAACAAAATAATTACAATCAATAACCTTTGCGTATATTAGTTATCTAATATTCTAAGAGAACAAACCTTGACATCAAGTCAATTTTAACTATGCACTAAAGAGTAGAAAATCTCTTGCACAAAAAACAAGAGGCAATAAAGTAAAACATGCTTTGGCAATATTTATTGATACGTTTCATATTGCAAACCATTTCTACCAATTCCACACCTTAAAACTAGGTAGCTTTAGTTACTTTCTGCTGGAAATAAAATAAACAAATCATGCAAGAATCAAAACAAATAGATTGAAACATGTAAGCAATTTTGCAAAACAAGTATGGAAATGCATCTGCTACTTAGAGGGTGCTCGGAGTAGTTCTTATGACATCATAAATATCATATATAACAAAAAATCATATTGAACTTTAAAACAAAAATTTTAATATGGCAAAACACACGGTCTAGTATTTCCTCTGGATCTTGTCTATCTTCTACACTCTAAGAAAAAAAAGATTAGGAAAGCTGATAAAAGGCTAAAAATCAGGGGGGGTAACCAAATTTATGCTTATGAAATATAAATGATAAATATATAAATATAAGAATATAAATATAAAAATATATAAATATAAGAATATAAATATAAAAATATATAAATATAAAAATAAAAATATAACCTAAAAACTTGCAATTCACATCATGACTAAACATAATCTCAATCACATTATCACTGCAACCTCCATTAGACACTTTTTTACACTTAACATCATAGATTTCCCATCCTATCGATATTACCCAAAGTCAGAATGGCTTGCTATGATCACTTTAACTTCAGCATTAAACAAGACATTATGGTATACCAGTACATAACACATCCATTGTACTCTCTCTTTCTCTTTCTCTGTCTCTTTCTCTCCCTTTCTCTCTCTCTCTCTCTCTCTCTCTCTCTCTTTCTGCATACATAAAAATATGCAATACATTGAGAATAATATAAAAGCATAGTATGCAGTACGTAGTTAATTGTACATGGCAACTTTACAGCTTGATACCAATTTACTACAACAGGAGTTAATCAATAAACCACAGGGCAGGTGGTTCCATTACAAACTGATGTGGAGGTACACAATGAGTAAATTGCCTTGGACTTTAAGGCAAGAGCAGAGTTGTGTACAGGTGAATGCTCATCTTCAAGTCAGGGCGGAAAAGTTATTTTATGCATTTATAACATCAAAGATGAAGTAATATCAACTCAACTAACCATGATGTCTGTGCTCTGTCTTTGAAACTGTGAGAGCTTTGGAGGCACATTCATCAGCTCGTATTCCATTGCTAATAATTTTAAATACAAATAAAAAATATTCAAAAATTTGTGTAACAGCTTACAACAAATTTGTGTAAAGTATCTGACATTTCCAATGTACAAAACATTGATTTTGTTATAATGATTGCCAAAACCAATGTAACCTGGACTTTTTTATGCTCCACTGCAATGATATGACTATATGACTGTTATGTTTGACTAATATATAAATTGACTTGAAACTTTGTACTGCATGTTTTATTAAATAAATGAAATATATACCAATAATACTCAAAATAGGGGAACCTTATATTACAAATTGAAGAACTAACTGGGGGAATTAAAGATCTTCATATTGTTTTTTAAAGAACAGAGGGAACAATTTTGAATTATAATGAAGGACTGTAATCACTCTTAGCTGTAAGATTTTATTAGCTCTGGGTAGTTTACTATCAATTTCTATTTCTATACCTAGGGTGTAACTTGTACTTTTGAGGACCCCGATGAAAAGCACCTCTTGGTGATTGGGGCATCCTCTTTAAAGATATTTTAAATATAATGAGTTAGAACATTGAGGCTAACTGTGACTCACACAAGTGAGTCACAAATCAAGAAGTGCTATACTAAGCTAAGTTTTTTCTTTCACTATGTGTGAGAGTAAAATATGGATGACCAAGAATCAAATTACTGTCTGACATGAGCATTTGATTAGTGGGAATCAGCTATCGAATTTTAAGAATTTAATACCATAATTAATGATTGCATTACAACATGATAAAAGCAGACTAGGTTATTGAGCAATTTGGGCATCTGAGGAGAGTTCATACATCCGAATATTGCTCAACAATCCAGTTCTGTGCATATGCATGGTCCAGGAGTTACCACGGGCATGAAACGGCATGGAACAGATTCACTACAACCAAAAAAGGAAAGTCTGGAGCGGACACTTGATAAAACCCTACATTTAGCAAGTGAAACCGCAATATAACAACTTAGACCGAGTGTCATTTCATACCTTTTAGTTTAACCAAGTCTTTGGGCGCCTCGATTGCATCGTTGTAAATAATATCATCAGTATTTGCTGCGGTATCTTGCCTTGGACTCTGAACGCCTAATCCAGCTTGCTGCTGCTTCCTCTCAACGTGCACGGATGGTGCATATCGACTTGCAAGGAACTCTTGCTGTAGCCTTAAAAGGTCCTCCTCTGTCTCTTTACTCGAGGGTCGTTTGATCATGTTTTCACCTTAATAACGTATCACCTTAATAAGCTATCAGTGTGAAATCGTGTCACAATCTCGACTGCTACAAATTACCTCCTTACTCTGTTATGAGTATAGATTGCAGCTGATTCTAGTTGTTGCTTGAACATTGTCTTATTGTGACCATTTTATACCTATCTCGTTTCCATAAAAAGATAAGCAATGCGAGAACGATGAGAAAGCTTTTCGTGTGAGAACAGCAGATTAACTTAGTTGAGAACGGCTGTTTTTGCTGCTTTGAAAGCGTTGGCCCATGGGGAGGGGGGTCACTTGAACTTTTTACGAACATGGGATCCATCCGAGGATTTTGGGTGAGAATTTGCTTTGTGATCCGATACTTTTGGGTACCTCATTTTAAAATTATATACCTCATACTTTTGGTAGCTGAGTTACAAAGACATTACATTTTAAGGCCCTGTCCTCATATGTCCGAATATTTTTGAAAATGCAACTTTTTTCATCCGTTTTCAAAAAGACTTGCGTCCACATGTATCCGCGCGTAAGGCGTTTTTATAAAGTTCCCCTTTGGAGAGCGTTTTCAGAAAGTTGCATTTTCGGTGACCGAAAATGCCGGAGACGTGTGGACGTAGGCCAAAAACAGATAAAAAAGTGGCATTTTCAAAAAAATCCGGATACGTGTGGACCGGGTCTAATACTTTTGGGCCTATCCCACGCAAAGCAGGCTTTTGCGATCAAACAATACAGAAGAGAAACATGCGAGATTCGGGTTATTGAATAATTATGGCGAAACTTCAGTCTTAGACTCTCTGACCTTGGTTAGATAACGATCATATATTTGAGGTATTACCTACAAAAATATAAACAACAATTATCAATCAGCGATTTTGACTCATTGACGTGGAAGGAGGGAAATAGCGAGAACATACCCCTTGTCTAATTCTTTCGTAGTCCAGTTTATACTAATGAGATTGCACTGGGTCATTGGGACGATTCTCTTGTGGGTAGCACTCCCCCGGTACGCCATGTTCACATACATATGAGTTTTTAAGATATAAGAAAATCAGAGAATCAATTAAGAAAAAATAATTCTTCAATAGTAGTCAATGGATTCTTAACGTCTAATTGCATTTTTGGAGCGTTTAGAGGGGCTCGAAAGAATATTGAAACCCATTTTTCTTCACTTTTAGTAATAACTTAGGAAACGTAGCCCCGCTTTTTTACTTACTTGAATTTTTACGTTGAAATTTATAACGTTATTTGTATTAATTTTACGCTTGAGAAAATGCATTTTATACTCTTTTCGGAGCGCTTAGAGACAATCAATATTGAAAAGATTTCTTCGTTGCCCAACCATGGTGACCGACATTTTTTGTAAAATATTGGCCCCTTCACTTTTAATATCGTGTGTAGCCCGGGGGGATGATGAGAAGAAGCAAAAAGAGCCAAATTTAAGCCTTTTAATGACATATTTAAGCAATTAGTAAAATTCTGTCAACAAGAAGAAGTTTGTGTAAAGGAATATTCAAAATTGGGAGATTTTTGAAGAAATCCAAATCATGAGAAATAAGGTAATATAGCAAAACCAGAATTAATAAACACGGCTGCAGTCTTCCTATTCTCTCAAAACTGGATGTTCCTTTTTAAAGCATCAGTAGCTCATGTTAATTTGATTTGTAACCATGTGATATTCTAATGGGTAAATATTTCTCATAAGTTGCTACACAATCCATCAATTTGATCTGCATTGTATTGTGTGTCATGAAATAGATGTTGTTGAATCCAATTATTATACGAGTCAGTCGAAATTTGTTAGCAATAGTTGTTTGGTACATTCTCAGTTGCACTATTTTAAGTTTTGGATATCTGTTGGTCTAAAAGTTTTAGTTGATACTTTTGGATGTGTGAAATTTTATTTGATACTTTTAAGTGAATTCCGGAAATTGCTGATAAACATCCCCCTTCTGTATATAAAATGCTCAAGTGACTCCCTGGCAGCATTGGCCCATTTGTAAAATCGTGTACTCGTGGATGTATCAATCACCATGGATAAATTAATTGTTTAATTCATCAATCAATTATTCGGTTATTGAACTAATTCATTGATTCACTAACTGGTTCACATCGGCCTAACAAGCTATGTTAAATCCGAACCATTTCACTATATTAAATTATGTATTACGCATGTATGTATGTATGTATGTATGTATATATGTATGTATGTATGTATGTATGTATGTATGTATGTATGGATGGATGGATGGATGGATGGACGGATGGATGAATGGATGGATGGATGGATGGATGGATGTATGATGTATGTATGATGTATGTATGTATGTATGTATGTATGCATGTACGTATGTATGTATGTATGTATGTATGTATGTATGTACAGTGCTGTCGGTACAGGAAGGGCATTGGAGATTCTGTCTTACCCCGTAAAAGGAGGTGTCCAGAAAGATTTTCTCAAAGTTCCATGGTAACAAGAAGAGTCACTATCAGCAAGTCGATTTCTAGAAAAATTGACACTGTATCATGTCTTAATGCCAAGAAAATGCTTACTTGCATAATTATGCAAGAGCTAAACATCTCATCTATTGTCTCAAGCAAAAAATGAGGCACTTGATCAGCATATCACGTTCAATTGCGACTTTTAATAAGACGTTCTAAACAGAAATAATTTGAAAACGCAATGTCACTTGTGGTCAACCTCATTGAAGATCTAGAAAAAGCATCGTCATGCCATTGATTTTTTAACAGCATACCCTCTTTAGTACTTGCAGCCTAAAGGAAATCTCTCGCAGAAATTGTAATTTGGGTTAAGTTGCTTCTTGTTATGCCTGCTACAAATGCTATTAATGAACGTTCCTGTTCAACTTTTTGAAGAGTAAAAACATTTTCGAGCAGTGACCAAAGAAAACTTGATCACACATGCCGGTAATTTGAAACACACAAGAAGAAGAATTAGACCAACGTAGTCTCCCTGAGGTAATAATAATGCTTTCTGCAGGGAAGCGGAAACGACTCAATGCGTTTAGTAATTTTGTAAGCAAAGATAATAAAAACCCAATATTGCTGTAACATTTCCATAACAACATACACCTGTTGATATAAGTGTATGTTTTATTTTAAAATTTAGTTATTTTGCTGTTCAGAAAATGTTGAAAAAACTGTTCTAAACGCCTATTTTGTGTGTAGGATTTTGAAAAGGGGAAACAGACATACTGGTCCACTTTCGTGACTGGTCTCAGGAAATCAGGCATAATTTGTCAAGGTCATTTTCAAGGATCTTGAACAGATGTATGCCAGTTTTTAGACTTCCTTCTCATATTTTCGCAGGTTAACAGAATTTTTTCAGTGTCACTCTGGCTCGCGTGCCTTGGGCTAGGCCTAAAAGGTACCCAGACCACAACAAACGTTCTTTTCGTGATTTCAAACATTATAGTAGCATTGATAAAGCATTGTTGCGTACATTAAGTATAGGTTTGTTTTTGTGACTTGATACATTTGCATGCAATTTTTCCACTTGCATCGCAAGATCACGATCATTACGTTTTAAATTCAAATCGTCCCTTGCGTAAATGCTATGCTTACAATCCTTACTATACATCATTTGTTGGTAGTGTATGTTATAATAAGTCATGCTACCTGGTTTAACTTTTGTGTATATAGTTCTTATTATATGGATTTCCAACATAAATTTAAGAAGAATTTCTGGAAAATATTTTGGCAAAAAATGCTATGAATTATTGATAGGGTATTGAGACTATAAAACTCTTATTACGGAAAGAACTGTCAATTTTACAACACGAAACGTTGACAGGTAGCCAAAGCGTTTTGTTTTGATCAGGTTATATACACCTATATTAGAACAAAGGGCTTGCTAATTAAACGGCAATTTCGCAGTCTTGGGATGTCTTAGTTAAGAGACACAGAGCAAGAGCCAAAAATGACAGCAAGATTTATGGTATTCTTATTCCTATTTTATTGCTGATTTATTCGCAAATTTGTATTACAATAAATATACATATCTTACGGGACCGCCACTTCTGTCATACCATCAAACGTATGCATATTGAGTCACAGCTGTCGATCAATTGGACATCATTGAAGTTTAGGCAGAACGAAGTGAGCCACACATTTTTAATAAAATTGTACCGCTTCAGTCATGTCCGTTTACAAGTGTTTTATCACCAAGAACACTGATAAGGAGAATTTTCCTTATACAAAGTTATTAGAACAGGTTGATACAAGCACTTCTGTTGAAGATCTGTATGCTCATATACAAGCCATAAGTAAGAAGTTGGATGAGGAGGACATAGAAACGCAAATGGAAGATTTGCGTCATAATTTGCAAGTGACTTCGAAATCGTCGTCCCTTCAAGTGTTAGATGTTTCGATTTTAGACATTCTATTATTACGAATGACGAATAAGGATAATGATGGTGACAACGAAACACGATGGAAGGAATGCTTACGAAGCAAGGAACGTCGACAAGGTGTGTGCGAAAAGTCAGAGGCTGACAGACAATTGTTCAAGTTTATTTTAACCCACTTTGTGAGAATGAAGCGGCTCAATGGATCTTGTTTTTTCGGACAGTAACTGCTGGCGTGGCTTATTTCAGTGAATGCGATGTTCGAAAGGATAAAGACATGTTGCAAGCTAAATAAGAAATCAATAAGAGAGGATAGGTACTACTTATGGTTATATTCAATAGAACTGATTAAGATATTGTTATCGGGACAATTTTTTGACTTATGTTACGAAAAGTTTGGAATATTTCTTACTTTCTCTCAGGTGCAGGGTATAGAGCAATCTGGTAATTGTTCATAACAAGGACTTACCATCTAGATTAACCTAACATCTTTGTACTTCTTTGTCAGTACTAAAATAATTGCAGTACTGAATTGAAGCTTTGTGAAATATCTGTGAAAGTTTGTGACTATTTGTGATGTCTTTTAACACGGTGTATCGAGAGGAGAGCTTGATTTTATTTATGTTTCTCAGTCTTGGCACAAGCTGTTGATACCTTTATTTGATGTCGCGTAATAAAATTTTTCATGAGTAGACTCAATATCCGATAACTAACTCATTGCGAATAAAGGATCAATCATCAAATTAAAGCTACCGTGAAAATTAATTAATAACAATTGCATATATTTCTCAAGAAGACGAAAAATTTTGACGTCACCCATGTTTTTTGCTACTGACGATGGCGTACAGCATGGCATTTTTAAGGAATTCGAACTAGTGCGAAAATGTTTCAAAAGGGCCACAAAAAACTGGAAAACGTTATGTGACCACGTCCTGCAGACACAAGTACAAAGTAGACTACGTCTATTGCATGTTGACAATTCCAAAATTATACTTTCTTTACGAAAACAGATAAATCTCTAGAAAAACAAAGAGTGCTAAAGAGTGTTATTGTCTTTTTGAAAAAACTTTTTTATTAAGTCCCTTTCTTTGTGAAGTTCATCGCATGGTTGCCTATTACGTCGTTCCTTTATTCTCAAAAACTCAAAAACAGTTGGCCTTGGATCATAAAATGCAGTACCCTTGCCATTTAAGGAAACATGCATCACACCGTTCATTGTTTCCTGCTTTAAAGACTTTCTCCTCACCGTTTTAATATTGTTAAAATGCGAAAATGCTCTTTCAGTAGCCATGCTGTGTGGTGTCAGCGTCAAAAATGATGCAAAAAATTGTTTCATGACTAGCCTGAGTCATTTTCCGCAGTTTCAGAGCATAGATACTACCTGTATCTTTCAGAGCTATTTCCTTAATTTCAGAAATTTTGCTCCAAGATGCACAAACATCGCCAACAAATTCTTGAAGAACTTCATCTCCAAACATCAATGCGATATCAAATCTCTGCTAGAAACTATAAATTCTTTTGCAGATTTTGATTCTAGTACTTTTTTCAAGTTGTTGGTTGTTCCATCTTCTTCGCTATTCATTGTTCTGTTCAGGGAATTAATAGCAGATTGTACAATTTCAACCCTCACTGCATCATTACTTCTTCTCACTGATGTTACAAACTGGTTGTTTGTTTGCGAAAACCCGTTTGTTTCTCCACCTAATTCTAAATTTTGCACGTTATGTTCCTCTTTTCCGCCGGGTACGGGCATTTCTTTGATGATTATAAGATTTCTGATCGCAGCATCTCGTACAGTTATTTTATCCGGCAAAATGAGGTCGGACCTCAGAAAAATCTTATGAATTCATTGAAATACTGAACATAAATCATACATCACGACTGTCAGCCAGAATTGTTGTGAGCCAGCTTTCCATTTGCTTGAAAATCCCTGTGCCATGCTGCACTCTTTCCTTTCAAAAGTGACTGTGCCCGATATCATTTACTGAAATATCTTTTCAGCAGCCTCAAGGTTGTGCAGTACTGCATTCAGCAAATTCAATGTATGCTCGGCAAATCGTACTTCAAAATACTTTGGGAACTTGAAACATTTTTCATTTCATTAGTGTAGAGTATTTGTTCCCCTTGGAGAGGTTCTGAAAACTGAAAGAAATGGCAAAACATTTGTCATCCAGATGGACAATTCAGGTACTTCTGCATGCACTAACTCCAAAGCTAAATCTGATCGGTGACATTTGCACCTGCCAACATCATCCCTTAGCAGTTTCCATAATCCTCCTTTCTCCCCTGTATTTGCATTTTTGCCAACAGTAGTTACTCCAACCAGTTTTTCAGTGTCCACACCAGCGTTCTGAAGACATGTAAGAAAAATGCATCTAGCAATCCTTCGGCTGCTCCCTTGTCGCTGCTTGAAAGTCTAAGAAAGAGAGTTTGGACTGATATTTCATTGCTTGGTACAAATCTTGCTGTTGCAAACTTTGAATCAGTATGTTGTCTATCAGCAATGGCATCGATTTGAACCGAATAGCACAGGTATTTCTCTAAATCAGTCACTGCCTTCTCCATTTGCAATTTTGCAACAATACTTCTCATTTCAGCATATGTCATTGAGTCTCTATAATGATAAAAGCTTGATTTCTCAAATGCTACAAAAAAGGCATCCCATCCTTTCGATCCAAAATGTTAACCAAATTGTTGCTGTGCCCATGGGAAAGTGAGCGCGATGGCCAACTTCTTGCACTCAGTGTCTCTGCTCTATAGTGGTTGTATGCATCCACTGCCATCCTGAAGAGAAAGTCGAGTGTGTTTTTCTTGCACTTTTGGAACATTCTTATCCATGGATGCTCAGAGGACTTATCTTTCCAACTCATCGTGTGTTTTTAATCTTTTAACTTCTTCATGTGTCCTTGACATCAATTGATCTACGACACACTTCAATCATTCTTTTCCATCAACTCAAATCCCATAGGCCATAGGGAGACATCCTTTGGCAGAAAACTGTCACTTGGTTCTCATATTCTTTACATACAAAGCACATCATCAATTGCTGTCATTTTTTGTCTTTCTTTTCAGTTTTTACCTCGAGACAACTTTCCGATAAAAGTAGCCAGCTTAAGCTGATTTTTACTTCTGTACCAAAGTGTCATCTTTAGTACTGAATTTCTTAGGTTGATCGTCATGTGTTTCATTTTGCTTGTCGGTTGGTTGAGCTGAAACAGTTTCATCAGTAAGATTCGATTTTGCAATTGAATTCCCAGCTTTCTGATTGCCAAATATACCAAGCAATGATTTCTGCTCTTGTGCTGAGGCGGCTGCGCTCAACACTGACTCCTTATTCTCAATTCTTTTGTCATTGCCACATTTCTGCTTTCTCTTCATTGCTGTTCAAGTCCACTTGGAATCATCAAATCGTTGAAACTTTATAACTTATTCCAAAAAATTTGGCTTGCACATTTGAAGTTTAGTTTATGAGTACGGGGATGTAATAGCTAGTCACGCAGACACCTGAAAGTAGATTATATCCGTTGTGACCTTCACACAGGAAAATAGACAATGCCACTTTTGTAAACATTTTTTTGTCACCTACACACCTGAAAAAACACCCCTTGTGAATAATTTTCCTAAAAACAGTTCAGATTTGTTGACACAAAAACTATGTAGAGTATTTTAAGACTAAAAAATATTTACAACTAAATAAATATAATAATATACTTTCTACTCGTGTTCTGTTCCAAGCAACACGTATCAACTGGCTGTTGCTAATCACTCCCAAGAGCGATCGAGTTTAAAATCAATCCATTTCTTGAAGATGTTAGAGAATTAGAGTTGTATTCTGTCCATAGATATTAATAGTCGTGATCCCTTTCAGTTTAAACGGTTAAACTTTGATTTACCTAGATAGAGAAAAAAGTTTCCGTATACATTCCTTAACAGGTCATGAGTTGTCTCAAATAAAACAAAAAGTGAAACGTTTTAAGACTTAAGAATGAACTCGTTTTTTGTCCAGAAGCAAGGAACCTTGCAACTGTTTCGTCCAAAATTTATGTAGCTGTAATAATCCAAAAACATTTAAGTTTTAAAATGGGTAGGGAATATTAATTAAATAAAGGTTGCTTTAAAAAAGCCAAACATTTTTTAGAAGAGCTGTGTGCAAAGTGACACGTTCAGAAAAAGCATTAAATTTTGGAATGAATTTAACGACAACTTTATTCACTAATGAACCTCATACGTTTATCTTTTGCCTCTTTTATGTTTTGCTAGGACGGTTAACCATTGGCAAGTATCATTTTGTACGTACGACGTAAGTAAGAGAATATGGAAAATATCAATACCACTTAGTTTGAACCATAAAATTGAAGCTGAAAATGTAGTTGGCATGTGATAACATTTTACAAAACATAAGTTTTTCTTACTGTTATTCCATCTATCAAGCTTTATATAGAAATGCTGCACGATTTAAGTTAAATTTTCCTCCATGTGATTTTACATTCAAAATTTACCGATATACTAACAAGTTCACATTGAAATCAAACTTTGTAGTTGTGATTTTGGCAAAGCAGGCCCGCCTCGTTGCCTCTTAATTGTTAATAACAAAAGTTAAGTATACAATTCAAAACGCCAACTAGTTGCCAAACAAGTTAAAATAAATCCGAAAAACCAGCTGAACAAGTGCTAACAAAGACAAGAAATCGCGCTCATAAGCAAACACAGCTTTTCTGTACAAAAGACGAGGATTATGCAACAAAACGAGTCTTACGTAACGTTAAAGATCGAGATCAAGGTCATCAACTACTCTCTTTTATATAAATACAATAACTCGAGGTATTTCTACAAGAGCAAAAATTGCGTATCTAATTGTACTGGTATTTGATTTACCAATAACGACCCTTCAAACAATTGCGAGTGTGTTCTGGGTATTTGAGGAGGGATGTTTCCATGTAAGAATGAGAAAGAGCAAGACAGGGTGTGCTACACTGCAAAGAATATATTTGTTGTATTCTTTTGGGCTCGTTTACCACTCAACTTTGGTAAAGAACCTTGACTTTGGTCAAAATTATATAACAGGCTACGAACAAGCTGGGACTGGCCTTTTCAAGACCGAAAAAAATATAAGGAAAACCATCAGACGACAAAATAAATAACACAAGAAACTGGAGTGTCTAAGGAAAAGAGAAAATGTACGGAAATTTCATTTCCACAATAATTCACGATTTCGATTAGGGACCACATTTTCCTACCGGATCACTATCCATGTATTTGCAATTTATTTTCCCCAGGTAATTCAAGGTAAAGAAAGTACAACGCGATCATCAATGGCAATAGAACTCGGGAAAATAAAACCTGAACGGCAATAGCAATGGATGCAATGAAATTGGAACAAGAACAACAACACCAACACCAACGGAAGTAATTAAAGTA